>CM040744.1:11085717-11368217 GCA_022829145.1 Albula goreensis
TCATTCATTTATACACCAAGCACAAACATACTGGGAAAACAGCCAGGCACTTTTAAGGGAGACAGTCTGGTGACAGCCAGCTCTACGCACCACTTGTTTCTGTGTACTGCCAAAAATGCATTCATCGATTCATTACATTTTTCAGCACTGCAGCCAATTACTAGACTCACCGCTGCAGTGTTATTACCCTCAGATCACATACCATGCATTCCCCATATTCCACGTGCAAATAAGGATGGCAGTGTCCTGTAGTGGCGTGGGAACTGATTTATTACAATACAGCTGCAGGTTCAATTCCTGGATGATTGATTACTGCTGTAAACCTGTACTGAACCTGAACAATAAAAACCCTACAGCATAAAGGAATCATAGAATGTAAGCTGTACAAACTCACTGTGGGTAAGAACACTAAGGATATAAGAATACAAGGGATATGAATAAATTCATACACACCGGTACACCAAACGGAAACTGGATATATGCTTGTCTTCATATCTCCCCCTACATTACACCGGTTCTCCTAAGTCACCACACAGCACTGTCTGCTGTTTTTCCTGCCAGTAGGCTACACTGCTGAGCTGGCTCTCCCGCTCCCTGCTTATACAGCACTCTTCATCAATCATCCTCAGTCACCATGACCGCGTCAGCGCTGCACTTATTCACACAGATTATTAACCTTTCCAGATGAGCTCGTTTACAAAAAAAAAAAAAAAAAAAAAGGGAAAAAAGAAACCAGAGAGCTGCACTTGACTTTTTACATATCAAGGTACCCCCCTTAAGGCTCTCCCCACTTCCTGCTTGGCTCTACAGCAGAAGCCTAGTCTATGTTCCCTGTCCTCTACAACAAAAATAATAGTTGCTTTCTCTTACTAGTATGTGCATAATAGTCCTAAGTACACCACACACTACATGTACCCAGTGTACAAACCTTACATAAGACATTGTGTAGTGTTTCAGACATTATGAGTACATGCAGCAAGAAAAGGTGATGCTGTGAGTATAGTCTATTAAAAGAGAGAGGCAGAACACATTGTGAAGATGCAAATATGTACTGGGCAAAGAATGCTGAATTTGTCATAATCCCATATGAATTTCAAGCTAAATAGCAGCAGTAACTGTGCATGCAGTGAATAGTGCCAACTCTGCAGGTCTGTAATGCAGAGGAAAAGGGTACTGATGGACATATGTACAGGCTGGCAAGCTGCCAGTCCCTGGGGTGCGTTATGCGTGCCAGGCTCGTGCCCAAAGCCCTCCCACACACCGCCCCCACCTCACCTCGGCCAGCCTGGCGTCGTAGTCTGCCGACAGACGCACACAGACCTCCTCTGCCCGCGCCTGGCACGCTCGCTCCACCCGCTCCCTCCACTTGGACTCGATGAGCATGTGCCAGGCTGCCCACACCTTCCTCTTCAGCTGCAGACGGTAGTGCTGCTCCGCCAGCTTGCACCCGTGGGCCTACAGGCAGACAAGCAACGACTACATCTCTCACTTCAAAACCTATTATCTGTTTAGATTTCGAGTAAGAAAAAGCGTCACCCTGTCTGCCGCTAAATATTACAAAGCTTTTAACTGATAAAACAAAAGATTTGGACATTTAGAATGTTTAGAATGTGATATCATGCTATATAATTTTGAGTGTCATTTTTAAAAACATCTTTTCCCCCCCCCCCACAAGTCAGCTCCTCCCCCTTCTGCAACTGAGTATACAAAAGTTGTCGTGGTCTTAACATCCTTGGGTTTGGAACATCTAATACAGAATCTGAAGATTAGCATTTAATATGTGCATATGGTGAGTAAATCACATTACAGGACATAAGTCAGAAAATTTTGCAGTGCCTGGCCATTTGCATAAACGATAAAGTTGTTAGATTACTGTCATTAGAGTGTAATGCGCAGGAGACGTATTTGCATAAATTCATTTTAAATAGCAGTTAGAGTGAAGCTGATTCGAAAAAGGAAAAGAAAACGCTCACTTCATAAATCCAAGCCTGAGAAACTAGTAAAAACAAAACCAGCGTAAAAAATAGAGATTGCTCTGAATGGCACCATATATTAAAAGACATTTACATGCACAATGGCTATGCATAGCTGCTCCATCACCACAAACGCACTGCAAACAGTCATTGTATTCAATGGGAGCACACACAATTTCATGAGACTATTACAGGTACCTCTCAGTAGACCCAGCACAGAGGTATTTCTCAGTCCAGCTGTCACTGTGACCAAGTTCAGCATGGAAATGTAAAATAAAGGAAATTAGGTTTTCTGAAGAGCTAGCTGGCCCCTATCAAACTGTATTGTTAATTCTCCCAATAGGTACACCCAGACATTCACACAAAAAGACAGACACAAGCAACTGTGACCACCAGTTTGTCTTTCCAGGACGCGAGACATGAATGGTGTGCGCCTGCCCACCGCTGTCCCTGCCCCACCCCATCCCGAGCCTGTCAGTCACCTCTTCCCTGGCGTTGCTTTGCTGCAACCTCCAATGTGTGAAGGTTCTCATCATCTCCACCCTCTCTCTCTCTTTCTCCACCCTGCTGCTCAGAGTACTGATGACCTGCAGGAGAGAAAACACACACACACACACACACACACACACACGCTCTCTCTTTAAACCTCCCAATCATCAGGGAATATATAAAGTTCACTTAGGCCTCCAATTTCTATCAGAAGAGCCTCACAAACATTAGGATCAAATTGCATGTCAGCAGAAAGAAATATGCACAGAAATAAAACAAGAACAAATCATTACATTAAAGAAGGAATACTTAAATCAATTATTTATGGAGATCCATTTTACAATGTTTATACTCACATGTTTATGCATTTATTAATTTCCCCATACATTTCAGATTTATGTATTAATTTATTTTTTATTTTGGTAAAAAAAAAAAAAAAAAGCAAACACAACAAACAAGTTTAAGATTTACTGTGTGCAATGCTAGATGCAACATGCACACACCAAGTAAATGGTTTTACAAAACACTTTTTCACTGCACAAAACAAAGTGGGCTTAAATCAATCCAAACATCTATGCTTACAGTCCTGAGCTGGCCCAGTGCGCTCCATTGCTGCATAAGCCAGCAGTACAGAGTTGTGTGAGTACCTGGTCTTTCCTCTGGTTGGAGGTCTCGTAGGTCTGTAACAGCTCCTTCAGGCTGTCCATCTCAGCAGCCAGGCCAGCCACGTGGGCGGCGTGCCTCTCCTTCTCTTTCCTCATCTCCAGCCTGTGCTGCTCCACGAAAGCAACCTTCCACTTCCTTAATTCATCCATCACGTTCACCTGCACACAGAGTAACACTTCCTGTGTCATCATGTTGCAGAGGGGCACACTCCCTGTCTCACTGTGCTGGTGGGGAACACACCTCTGGTCTCATGGTATGGTGCCTGATCACACTGACACCCCTTTGTGTCTAGTGACTGAAAAAAACACATTTTCCTTTGCAATGACAGCAAAGAGTATGGAAGGTAAAGAAAGTGGACCAGTAAGCAAAAAGTTAATGTCCCCCGGTGCAATACTGTTGTTGTGCCTTACAGCAAGGTACTGCTGTTGGCCTACCAGAGAAAAAATTCAATAATATAAAGAGGCAATATATATAAAGTTAAGTATTCAAGTCACACTGAACAAGAGTATTTTCTGAACAGGTTCTGCATTTATTAAATAATAATGTGGTCCTGCAGTCTTTCCTGAAAACTACAAGAGCTACTGGGCTGCCATTCCACTCTGTACTGTTTTGTGTTCAATGCACACAAGAACCTCTCTTTAGGCACTCTTTATCAAGATCAATATTTCTAATGAGCACCTACCACAATAATGAGGTGATCTGCAAAGAGCACTCACTCTTCTTCAAGCTACCTCTACACACACCTCAGGATTAGGTCAAGAGAGTCAACACTGAGCACTGAAATCAGTGTTTACTGTGATCTGTCAAGCTGCTGGTGGAGATGGGGACTTGCCTTCAGGTTGTTGCTCCAGGTTTCCAGAATGTTGTCCATCCTGCCCATGTTCTCCTCGGTAACAAACATCTCTGTCACCACTGTAATCATGGGGTCTGGACTGCTATTCCGGGTCGTTGCTGAGTGAACTGACTCTGCTTCGGACTCCACAGGGGTTCTGGAAGTTCTATCGTTGCCTGTAGCTGTTATTTTAACAGAAAAAAATATGATGTACCTGTGTATTTCCTTGACTGCTACTTTTTTAAATTAAGTGCTATGATCATTTTCCAGTTCAAAATATCCAAAATGTATATGAACAAGGTCTAACAATGAAAGGGTTGACTGCAACAAATACGCTAGTTTTTGTGTTTCTAAAAAGACAGCCAACACTACATTCCAATTACAGTGGAATTCACTCAACTGTTATTTTATTTTATAAGAGTGCAGACTTTAGGCATTAAAATCATGCAGTGAGACATTAGCAGTTATACATTGCATACAGTCCATGAGATCCCAAGTAGAACAGTGTGCCAAGAATGATCACATAATTTTACAGCATACTAATGGAACAGTGCCATATTTATCCTAGTCAGACCTATATGAACACATACCGTTTGTGAAATATGTCTATGTGATAGAATGCATTTTCACTTTAAAATGACTAGAAAATGAAACTCTTCAATGCTCTAATGCTTTTTGCAATGAGTCGTACCTCACATGTATTTCAGCCTGTCAAGGCAGAACACATGAATGTAATTAAACTCTCGCTTGGTAACACATGAGGAGGTCTTCTTTACCTCCGCTCGCTCCCGGCTCTGTCTCCAATGGTGTGTCTCTGGCAGATTCCACTGCCCTGCCTGAACTCCAACCATCTATATGTTCAGACACTGACCCTGAGACAGACAGAGACAGAGAGAAAGCAAGAGAGAGAGGTTTGGAATGCTAAAAAACGATAGCACAGGCATCTCATTCAGTAATGGCTTTATGTCAATATCTTAATGAAATTCTGTTTGGGGGTGGGGGAGGGGAAAAAAAAAAAAACTCAAGGACACAAATCTTTTGGCCGTGCTCCACAAGATCGTTACCAGCAAGTTCCTGCTAATCCTGCAGCATTTCACAACCAGTCTGCTTGAGCTACTTGTGTTTAAATTCAGACCGCGGCAACACTGGTTTGTAGAGACGGCTATTGATCTGTGCTTGCAAAAGAAATGGGAAAACCCAGAGGAATTTATGTAAGTGTGGTTTCAATCTCAATTGCTTGCACTCCATAGTTTGTATAGACTGGTATTACTCACCAGAAGGAAAAAAAAAAAAAAAGAAACAAAAAATATGAAGCATTCTTGGCACCTTGCTTTCAGTTCATCTGGCTGTCTTTGATCTGGCTGATTAATTTAATTGCCCGTGACACTGAGAATCTCTCTGCTGCACTAATGTCTTGGAATGGAGCAGAGGTGACAGGAACTGCATCCTATTTTTCTGACTGCAGCAATTTGAGAATTACTGTAGTCATTTAATCATCTTATATAGATACCTGCTGATAGTTTCCTGGTAATTATAAAATTAACACTCACATATATGGACAAATAAATGACACTATATAAAATATAAAATAGAGCAGTTTAGCTTTTCCAAGCCACTTTTTTCAATGACATAATTGATGACATAGTCTTATAAGAGTCTGAGGCTGAATATTCAGTTGAACTGGTAAATCTGGAGTAACTGTAGCAGATTATCACCTGCATGTAATATTCCTGATACAGGTAATGTTCTGATGAACTGCCGTTTTTCTGCACAATTTGAAATTGCCAGGGAGAGCCTCTCCAGTAATCACTGTATCACCTACATCCTCACAAGCAGCTCCGTGGCTGAAGTAAACGCTCTATTGATGCACTCGCTTGAGGGCCATCAACTGCTGTATGAACTACGAGCCACACCAAACTACAGCACAGCTAATGCCAAGCAATGAACAGGCATATCAATCACTTCCAATGCCTGGCAGCCTGTGGGTGCTTGGCACATTTTTGGGAAGAACTAATGCAGAGGTAGTTGACTCAAGTTGCTCAAAGTCTAATAGAACATTGCAGGTCTGCCCTTGAGCAAGGAACTCACACACCTGCTCAAGGGATACTGCACCACGGATGACCTTGCATTCTGACATCACCAAATATGTGCACATGTACAGGGGCCTGTGTGTATATACATCTCAGGGTGTATGAGAAAAGATGAATTCCCATGTGAAATTGACAATACACATTTCTTGTTTTTATAGTTATGAACCTAACAAGTGAGGTTAATGTACCATTAATTCCAAAAACCATATATGATTTAAACCCACAACACCCCTGGAAAAAAAGGCCTGCTGTGTCCCACCCCTGTCAAACATCCTGTTATAGTTGTCTAACGACACACCTGAGACTCAAAACTTCAACTACAGGGCACAGTCTGTCCTTATGGAAAATGTTTTTGCTGACTAAATCACCCTAGAGCCCAAAAGCAAACAAAAAAAAAAAAAAAAACACAGCAACTGACCTGTGTGAATGTGTGTCACATACATATATGCACATTGTGGATGTGAAACATCTTGACCGTATTAAATACAGCAAATGACAGATTCATAGTCCTCGTTGCAGTGTTTTGTTTTGAGTAATCAGTAGCTCATCAGCCTACCATGCGATCCCTCTGAGAGAACATCAGCCGGTGCTGCAGAGGCTCTCCCATCTGCTGAGTGCTGCAAGGCAAGCTGGGATTGCCGAAAGGCCCCAGACTCAAATTTGGGGGTAACAACAGCATATCGGAGCAGCTCCTCGTATTCGTCCTGTCAACCCATCAGACAAAGACCAAAAAAAGAGAGAAAACAAGGCTGAGCAATCGCAGACATTATGGCCTGGAGATGCTGTGATACTCAGCATGGTCTAGTTTCCGTACTGCAGTTACTTTTAAGTCTCAGATGAAGCTACAGCAATGAAAATGTCTTAAATGTCAAACACGATATCAGGGACTTCACAATGAAAACCTGAGTTTTAGCAAGATGAGCCAACCAGTGAAATCAATGCAGGTCCCACTGTCTGCCGGTTGCCATGGGGTAGAAGCCAAGCCAATGACAAGGATCTGTTTATTTATCAGCAGATAACAAAACGGGCCACTAAAATCATTATGCGATATGGGAATTCACAATTTAAAATCGTATGTATAGGTTCTGGATGCCCAAAAATACGTAAAAGAATAGAATAATAGAATCTGACAACATATGTCCTTATTCATTTCATGTTAGTGTACTTGTTACAGACAAATATTTATGACAATAAATTCATACCTGTAACTCAGAAGAGACTGAACTGCCACGATCAGAATCTTTAGGAAGGACTGGGCTGCTTACCTCACCTTCATCTGATGACATCTATTATAAAAGAGAAACAGGTAAACTATTCCAGATGCAACAGTGTGTTCACCACGTGAAAGCCACTGTGCCTGTTACAAACGCATGCTATTTGTATTGTAACTATCTTTTCAGTTCAGTCAGGGAGCTCCACCGACAGGCAAAGGTTACCCAAAATGAAGGGGGACAGCCAACGTCTTGTATTAACAACCCCGATCTGCAGAAGTCTGCAAACAACTTCACGTTATGTTATGATATTAGCTATTATAAGCTGGTTCGTTGCAAGCTAAAAGAACTGGGATGACAGGATATGTACTCATTGGTACATTTCGTCTAACGTTAGGTAGCTGAATTCTCGAATTAACTTTAATGTCGTTAACATTATCTGGATTCTGCCTGTTGTGTTAATTCTGAGAATCAGCAGACTGCCGAGCTACAACACCT
This sequence comes from Albula goreensis, assembly GCA_022829145.1. Taxonomy (NCBI): domain Eukaryota; kingdom Metazoa; phylum Chordata; class Actinopteri; order Albuliformes; family Albulidae; genus Albula; species Albula goreensis. The sequence continues at coordinate 11,093,477 of CM040744.1, forward strand.
AGCGATAGTATATCATTAAATACTTTAGACCAACTTTAGCCGTTTAGTGATTGTATAAATAGGTATCTAAGTAGCCTAAGCAAAGCAAAACACCAACAACCTAAAGTGCGGATGTGCGCAGCTAGCTTGCTAGCCGGCTTGTTGTACGAACTTTAAGGAAGTCAGTAAACTAACTAAAACTTGCAATATCAGTTTGCAACTCACAATTGAAACATTTCGCTAGCTCAGCCAGCTCATGGTGATTTACCTCAGAATTCCAATGTAACTGACCACGTTTCCGACAGAATGCGTAAACGAGCACTTACTATGCAGCACGACAATTTCAAACTACAGAGCAGAGGTTCAAACCGACTATTTTCCAACAAAGTACAATATGATTGGCTACAGTATTTTAGAGTGGCTCATGTTTGTGGTTTCTGATTGGGTACTACTTATGTTTCCACGGCGACACATAGCTGACTATAAACGACGCCGTGCTGTTCCAAAATTCAGTTTTTACCCTCTGTTTTTGAGAACGAGGATGATTAAAATGGTAATAAATGTGTGTGCCATGAAGTTAGACATGTTTGGTAACTAACTGTGCTTCTAATGTATTTTGTTAACATGGGCTGATCAGAATTTCTAGACATTAGTGTATCTATATTTGCTAACAGTCAGCCTATAAACACCATTGCGGGCGTCCACAAGTAAGCGTTGCTAGCCTTAGTAACTGATGGCAGCATTGTATTATCTAATTGAGCTATCTAGGCCCCTGGCGATGGGCCTGTGTAAATAAATATTTGTCATGCATACAGGTATATACGGCTGTGGCCTGTTTGCTTGATGTAGGTATACCTAGGCTGTGCTGGTACCTATACCTTATATAATTTAATTACTTTTCAGTATAAGCTGAATTAGAGCTGACTACACTGAAATACTTAGCGCTAGCTATCCTCTCGAGATTCCAGTCATATCACGCAACCTGTAAAGTAGGAAATAAATCAGCTCTTCAGAATGTGGCAATCATAAATTTCTCTTGCTTGGAACTTAAAATATGACACTTTGCCTTTTACCCAACCAAAAATACCGAAAACCTGCACACCAAAAATTTTAAATTGTAATCAAATATACTCACTCGTTGGACATATGTATATTGCATTGGCGAATGCCACCATCCGGCATGCCTGCTTGTTGCCATGGATGTTATTAGGAGCCAAGCAAATGACGAGCATCTGTTTATTTATCAGTAGATAAGACGTTCCCATAGGTCAAGGCCCGTGGATTACCCACAAGTGACATAAGCTGTCAACAACAGGGACACAGTCCAGACAGCAGCATATGGCCAGACACAGGCTGCAACAGTAGGAGTAAGAACAGCATGCATGGGAGCTTGACTACCTGCCATGACAACAACAGAAAAACAAAGGCAAACTTAGGCATTATAGCCTTTCTGTTCATAAAAATGTGAAATCAATAGTTTGGACTTTGTTGTTGGTCTTTGTTTTAAAAGAAAACCTTAGCAAGATTGGAACTGTTAAAGCAGATTAATGGAAATCATTATCGTTATGCAACCATATGAGTTATTTTCTTACACATTATGAGAACAGAAGGGAAATTGCTCAGATTGTTATAAGGGTGAGAGAAATTTGTATGCTGATCAGTAGCAATATATACAAAAATTTCCCTCAAATAAGCAATTTACTGGCAAGTGAAAAGCAGCCACTTGAAAATAGTGCATTTAATTCTTTAATAATCAATTCATCATTCAGTATATTGTCTGTATTATTTATTTCTTTATCAGATTTTAATTTGTCTTGATTTATTTCACTGAACATTACTTGATGAATGCCTTGTATTGAGACAAGAGGCAAAGCTTTACAGTAGTTGTAAGTGCTGAATATAGTCAAACATGAAAGTGGAATGTAGAAGTTGTTTACAGCCACTGCCACATTTGGAAATGAAATATTACATATTACTTTATGGATATCATTAGCAAATACACAGAGGCTCCACCTATTTTGTTGTGAATGCGCTTGTGGCAGACAAGAATTCCAGATGACATTGCTCTTCTGAGCAATTTTACCATTGGCAACTGCAGTGTAGCCCTTTCCCAGCCTTTGTGGTGCTGTAAGTGGTGTGCAGCACCATGGTCGTTTTCAGTAGGAATTTTGCCATGTTGACAACTGAGGGTATGACAGTCTGGAACTCCTCCTGCTGGTACCAGAGGCACCATTCATCAAGACAGGCTATCTCCATGCTGTGTTCTCCTAGGAGGCCTCTGGAATTCATTTTATCCCTGTAGTGCACACAGGCTTGAATTACATGTCTGTTAGTCAAAACAGGGAGTCTGACAGGGCTCAAAGGTACTGTACAGTCATTCATGTCCATGTACTGGGTCAAAGAAATGGTTTAAGGAATAATTAAATTGAGCCTTCGCATTGTTTTGGCTGCACAAATAATGCAGTTGGTAGACACATATGTGTGTGGATTTTAATGAGAAAATAAATGAAAGAAATAATTTTCAGTCAAAATTCATGACTGTAGCCATATGCTATGGTTTGGACTAACAGCTGTACATAATGTCTGTTGGTTTGTTATTCAGCTTGAGAGAGATAGCATATGGATTTTAAGAAAATTCTAATAAATATGCCAAATGTTGGAGTTTTATCATTTACTTTGAACCTTAGCATTGAAACATTGTGTCCCTGCAATTTGAAATATGGTAATGTTGTTTTCCTGAAATGTAATTCATGAAAAACCTTTCTCCTCATATTGTTGCCATGGAAATTAATATCCTGTTTTGGTCTTGTATTATGCTTTTTATTCTCAAGCATAATCATTAAAATGTACTAAAATTAATCATGGGAGTAGGGTATCAACATCATAGATGCACTTGTATGCTGTAGTGGCAATGAAAATTCCTCCCTATAACAGCATAGAGGAAAAATGATAGCTGTCTAGGTTTGTGTCATATTTTATTATCATTTATTAACATTTATTGTGGTGTCTGTCCCTAGCTTTATTCAGTTATTGTTATTATTGTAATAATGGGATCTTAAGAAGGTACCCACAGTTTAAAGTACCCAGATAAAGAGGCAGCATTCTGATGCCTTCGCTCCAATGACCTCAATATTAAAATAATGTCAGAAAAGAAAGTAACATTATGATATTAACAAACAGATGTGTCTCTATGGCCTTTACTCCATTTAGAGGTGTTGAGATGGCAATTTCGGAGAAGGCTTGCTGTTTAACGGTGTCTAACTGAGTGGGAGGATTCTAGTCCCCTGTCTCTTGTTTTGATGGGTAAAAAGTATGCCCTCCAGTTGAATAAACACAGCAAGCTGCCAGCTTTTTACCTCATTAACATAATGATGTGACATTTTCAGTTGGCAAAAAGGAGTGATGTTAATTAAATTGGCATGCCATCGTAGCACAAATATATATATGCTTCAAACAAATGGTGATAAACTTTCATTTGCGTGTTATGATTTCAACAACACCATATTATAAGTTATAATGTAAGTCTTTTCAGGAACCCTCTTGTTTTCCCAATGAGGACCTGGGGTTCCCTATTACCATGGAAACTGAGAACCATCAGGTGAAAAACGTCAGTTTCATTCATATAACTTGTGATCCTTTCGCTGCAGCTTATTCACTTGCACATACAGGGCATCTTAATGATTGATTATTTCCAACTGGATGCTGTATTATAGTGTATAATTATTGCTGACAGTGGGGTTTGTTCAAAATCATAACAAAAGAGATGAACGAATCAGCTCCCTGTCATTAACTGTGCTGCACTGCGACATTCCAGACTACACCACACAAGACACAAAACTGTTCCTCCAGCTTCTCCAGCTCCTTTTATGAATCATCTTTCTCTGAAGTTCTCTCATTCTTTAGGCTGTCTCCCTCTGTCTGAAGTGCCTGGGCAGTCCTCATTACAGTGGTTATTCTGAATACTGTAGAATATTTAAGAAAGGAAAAAAGAAAACAATGCAAAGATGGTTGACATTAATGCTTATAATAGTGGCTGGGAGCTGGTGCTCAAATGAATTGTTTCATGTATGATTAATTATGATTAATGCCAGTATGATTAAAGTAACCAACAATAGCAAAGCAATTAAAAGAAAAAAACATAATGTAAGGGTAATTTTAGTTATGCAAAATAAAGTATAGTAATAATTGGTGGAAGAAACAATTCAGCGAGGTCTTTACAGTTCACAGCATCAGTGTGTATACAATTGCTCTACAGCATATTTGATGCTAATATCTAATGCAGAAAATGTTTTAAACCTCAGCAATCCACTCAAATGACTCTCATTTTGTCTGAAGTGAAATCACATGTGATACGTCTTTATTTTGGAAAAACGTGCATATTGGAAAGCAGCATAATGGCTTGGTTTGAGTAAAAGTGCCATGGTGCTTTTTTTTTACATATGTTAAAACAGCTGCATTAGGATTTATCGATAGTGATCATTTTGTGCAAGCATAAACCTGAATATCATTTTATGACCATTTTTATTGCTTATACGTATGTTAATAATTACAATGAATAGTGTGGATATTGTTCTATTATAGAATGGCATAGGGTTACAAAAACCACCAAACAAAACTGCAATATTAGGAGCACAAAACCTTTACAGCAGATTCACATGGAATTGTTTCAGTAACAGACAAGCAGCACAACCATGTTGACCGATATTCTCCAAGAATCAACAAAATGATTCATTTTCACCATCAAAATTAGTGAAGGCCATCTTTGCTGGCTCTTATCTCAGTCGTTACTATGGGTCTTCGCAATTCATTAGGCAAACACACTGGTAGCTGAAATACCCACAGATGTATCACATCAGTAGAGCGATGCATTTCAGTTATGCAGTTATTGTCAAGACTCAATATGAAAGCCTCCATGTCCACAGGCAACAATATAGACAGACTTGCTCTGACTGACAGTGTTCTGTTACGTTTCACTATTAGGCCGAAACAACAGGTGATCACGACTTGCAATGGTTGCCATACATCATTCTGTTTCTGAAAACCACAGACCCATAAATGGGGACCTATAAAACGCTGTATGTACTTTGAAAAAATACACCACTTAATCCTGAAGATCCTGTTAGTAAAAGAAAACTTTCTACTGGAAATTGGATTTTTCACCCTCTATTTGTTTTTACAATGTGAAAACATGTCAATTCACATTGTAATAATCATTGTGAGACAAACAGTTCAGCATGATATTGATTGCTACTCACAGTATCACTTGTTTCCAATGGCTCAGCTAAAAAGGAAATGTGAATGTATAGCAATAGGAGTTCATTGGATTTAAATGAAGACATAAAATTGTTATCATGAAAATTATTTGTAGCTTCAGCTACAAAAAAACAGAAATTGGTTAACGCGACATTGTCTTCCTGCATCAGGATTATATGTGGAAAATGTAAACATTTTTTATCCTCTGTCTGAGATAATGCAGCTCCACTGACATTCTATAGAAAGAAAACAACAACTAAGGCCTATGCATTCCCCTAATGCACTTAGATGGCAGCCAGTGACTGTCTCCCTTGCAGCTGTAGAAACTCAAAGTGGTGACACAAAGAAAGTCTGCTGTATTTGAGCTTGTATTACTATGTTCCTCCTTCACTGATTTAACGTGTTCTTGTGATCTTCCTTTACTGATTTAATGTGACATGTGACTTGGTTTTACATAGGCTGGGTCAACAGGCCAGGAACATGTCATTTTATATTGATTCAAGGTTGCTTTTTAATTAACAACAGCACTTATTGGTTGAAACACTAGCATGTTGGAAGATATGTCCATCTTCCTACATGCTGATATTTTAATTTGTACCTTCCTACTTTATTTGTTACCTATTACTACAATGTAATCATGTACTGCAGTTGACAGAGGTTTATGATATGGCCTAAAGGGAAGCCACCCTTCCTTAGCCTTTGTGCAACTTGTTGTTGCGCATTTTCTCTCCAAAAATATTCTGCATCTGTCTCTCTGTTTGTGAAAAATAATACCCAGCTGTCGATTGTTTCATACTCTCTCGAGACTTAGCTATCTTAGGCACCTCAGGAGAATACAGAACCGGTCTCATCTCACCTGTCTTTCTCTTCATGTCTGTAAGTGTGCTTCTGCAGTATAGTGGGTCAAGACTAAGGTGGTATTTGTGTGCACTCAAAAGTACAAAACAGCTTTCAATGGCTGGAATCCACATTTTTAGACAGGCACCTTATTGTGAACCATTCATTAATAATGCAAGTATATATTATCAAAATCAAGCTAAGTCAGTCATTAAACATTCTTTGGGGCGTTATTTTTGCTTCATCTGTAATTTTAAAATGTAAAATAATGAAATGATACTTTTGATATAGGTTAACAGTTACAAGTACGAATGCACGTATACTTAAGGTGAAAATGAATTTATCAATTGTCTGAAAGAGACTCATTCTAAGTGCTTTGCCCTACATAAAACCTGCGCTTCGTCACCATGTGCCAATGCTCCAGAACGTATACCTGTGCTGTCAATATCACGCTGTCTTATCACTGAGTCACTGCGCTTTCACGGAAATGATGTTTGCACTGCTGTGATTCACGGTGAGTCAGAGGAGAGCTGTCCCAGCTAAGCACACTGCACAACCAACTTTGCTGCTCAGGTTCTGCTCCATTAAGTAATTGTCTGCGGCTTTCCATCAGCTCTGTCACAACCCCCCACCCCCCACCTCCCCACAGCTCACAGCCCACCTTCCCACAGCCCACAGAAACAAGTTCTGCTACAGTGGGCGGAATCACGCTCCGAATAATTACAATCATAATACTGACTCCTGTTATTTTATTTTTTATTTGTGGTAATGCAGCATGTTATGACATGGTATCACAGGTGTTGAGAGGGAGAGTTGATTTTATATTTTTTCTTTAGAGAATTTACTTTTTCAACCAAACTACACTATTCATAAACAATGAGCAAGGTTTTCAAGAATGTGAATTTTGCAATGCAATGAAAACTTTCCCTAATGAAGTTTTAAACACTTTGGAAAAGGTCAGATGTCTGTGGTATTTATGTTCCTATACTCGACAACTGTCTTCCCTGATGATTCAATGCTGCAGAATCTTTTAATTTAAAAGTGTGTAGGGTAACACTGTTGGCTGCACAGGACTGTTGCAGTCTATCTTTTTATCTGGAGTTCTTCAGAGAGAAGTCTTTGTTGCAATGCAATGGGCAGCCTGTAGGTAGTAATCGATAACTCACTAACCTCCCTCTTGACATGTCTTCAGTTAATTTACCCCTTTTAGCTGAACCTTAATTCTCCAAAAAACCTTATAGTCTCTGTTTCATTCCATTGTTGCAGGATCTGCTGCTATCAGATTTTTTTCAGTTCATTGCTGGATGACCTCCCTGTCAAAGTTCATCTACCCTCAAGATTAGCCAGAATTCTGTTAATCAACACTTCTTTTCCACATGCTACACCAACCACAATACCACTTACATCTGCATGTGTTTTAGTAAACTGCACCCTCCTCCACATTGGTCTTCTGTATGTGCATGATTCTTTTTCTTTCATCTTTCACTTCCTTTGCCTGCAGGTGTGAGTTTGACCTGGCCCTTCGCATTCCACTCATTCAGAGTGGAACTCGTTTAATCTTTGGCTGAAATGAGCTATCCACCACTCCCATCACAGAGCTCACATAGTAAAACATTTGTGAAGCAGGCTTAATCCCTGTGACTGAGCATTCAAGTCCCAGTTACTATATTACTGACTATGGCCAGAGATCTGCACTGGAAAGGCAATGATTGGCTCAGTCTTGCTGGGGAAAGTTAGGTGTTAAGCCTAAATTCATTATTCCCACCACTCTCAAGCAGCCACTCCTAATCAGCTGGGTGCCTGTGGAGGTATAAGCTGAATACACGCTTCCTTCATCCTCATCTGCTGATATAGACAGTATGTCATAGCTGGTACATCTGCAGTGTGGAAAAAAGCAAGGACCTGTCATCATGTGACTTGGAGGAGTCACATGGTTGTGGCTTCTTCCTCCTATAGTTGACAGGAGAGGGATACTGCATGAAACTAAACAGTTCAACTGTTTGGACTGTTCTGCTCAGTCAACACTGTCCTGCAAATGAACGAGGCATCTGTATTTTATTATCTTTTTATTAGCTGTATTTTATTAGCTTTGTCGTGAATAATGGCAAAATGTTGTTTAAATGAGTGCTGCTTTGTGTTTCAGAGCTTTGCAGGTTGCAATCATTAAAAATAACAAACAAAAGCTTGTACTTTGAATTCTGTACTTGTTCACTGAAGGAACTCAACATAGTTCTGTATAAATTATGATTAAATGACAATCATGACTGTCTAATCTTGATTGACAGCTTATCTAAAGGACATCAAATTTGATCAACATCTGACTATCAAATAAATATATACCCCATGTTGAATCAATCACAACATAGAGAATATTAACATATACTCATTACAGTACGCTGTGTGCACAAACCTTTATTTTAGGTGGTCAAATCTGTATTCAGATGACCATGTTGTCTTCAATAATTGAGCAAATTGTACATTTTGAGGAAAATTACAGTGACTTTAGTTGGCTTGATAAAAGCCTGACCTGGTCATGCATATCTTTTAAAAATATTTCTTCAAAAGAAATTGTAGTTCTCACATAATTGTAAGGCCATGAACTGAACCCTGCACAGAGATTACCATAATTTTCCATATAGAACATGAAAGTTGCTTTTTACAGCTGACTCAGTAGTCAGAATTATGGGACATACAAAAACAAGGAAAAACAGAAATAAAATAACCACCACTCATGCAGGAGTGGAAACACACAGACCCTGTAGTCTATCAAAATACAAGTACTGCCGCTATCAGTGCCAGACACTGTTGAAGTGGGACACAGGACAGAAAATTATAGCTTGGGTAGAAGAATACCTTAGACGGGAGTGCGTGAAGCCCTCAAAGGAAACAATATATTTGTTTCATTCTTGGAGAAAGCTGTGTGCTACTGATGTAGGACAGATAGCTTGTTGAATCTTTTCTGTATCACTGGACTCTTCCTGGCTGTAAATTGGGCCTCACCGTTCTCTCTCAGCCTGCTGCTACACCCTGAAATCCATCTTGCTTTCCTTTGTTTAAATTCAGCTCACACACTCTGCTGAAAGGCTATAAGAGGTTCAATCTGTTCTGGGACAATAATCACAATCCATTAAACTTTGTTCCCTCCAGTATTTGTTCTCAGGTAGATATACGTTTACTGCAGAGATTCAGAGCTCAGCCAAAAAAAGAAGGAAGAAATCGGAGAGAAAAGAGCTGAATTGCTGAGTGTGTGTGTGTGTGTGTGTGTGTGTGTGTGTGTGTGTGTTTGTGTTTGTGTTTGTGTGTGTGCATGCTGTAGCATATGCATGTGTCTGTGGTGTGTCATGTATATGCACATATGTATTTAAGTATTGTATCTGTGTGTCCATTTATATACTAGCATGTTTTTGTACTTTCTGTGGGTAACAATTATCATATTGCAAGTGGGAAGGGTTTTTATAATACAGATCTTTGTTGATGATAATTAATGACCATGCCTTTGAGTGGGTGCCAGGCCCCCAATTGTTTGGCCTTCCTTGTTTTAACGTTTTAGACCTACAAACCTCTTTCTGCAAATGGTACCCGGCAATCAATTTTCAATTACATTTCCCTGATGAGAGTGGCAGCGTCTGAAATGTCAACTTGTGCTGTTATCAGTCATAATTCTTGTCCACCCTATGCATGTCTCTAATAAAACAATGGTGATTTTCACAGATGTTCTCCATTAATTGGTCCTTGGGAAAGATCCATTGTTTTCGGTTTTTACAAAGGGTGGACATAGCTGGGCAGGCCTTTTTAGGGTCGAGCAATCTATCATATCTGTATTGCCATGTCACTATCCCTGCGGTCCCTCCTCTATATCCCTGTCTTTGATAGCAGATGTCTCAGCTATGTGTCTGATATGTGTTTGCTTGTCTTTTCTTTCGGTCCTCAGGTTTTTATTGTGAGGAACTGACTCCAGCATGGTAGCAACGGAAAACAGATTGAAAGCTTTTATGTAACATTTAAAAAACTCTACAGAAAAGTGCCTGATTAAAAACACAACACCAGGTACAAAACAACCTCATCTAGAATTTAACATAAACACAATATGGCAGCTTACATTTACATTTGTATTTCATTCTTTAGTAGATGATCTCATCCAGAGAGCCTAACAAAAGTGTGCACAAATAGTGCCAAGAGCTGAGCTGATATCAAGTATCAGTGTCACCGCTGATAGTGGGAGTCATTATATAAACTGACAGCCTAATGTTAAGTGCCACAGTAGGTGCTACAGGGAGTGTGAGGCTACACTCTTTCAAGTGTAAAATGTATTTGAGGCTATAGTGTTAAATGTAGCATAAGTAGGCGTATTCAAACCATATATATATGCTCAAATTCATAGTTTGTTGTGACAAGGCGCAGCTTAAATGGGTGAGTTTTCAGTCTACGCTGGAAGCTGGACAGTAACTCAGGTGTCCTAACTGCCGTAGGATGCTCACTTCACCACTGGAGGACCAGAGCTGAAAAGACCTGACTAAAAAACCCTTTTGGTAAGTGGTGGTAAGCTCGTCACTGTTGAGTGGTCTGGAATGAGTGTGTGGTTTGATAATAAACTGTAGATAAGAAGGTATTACCCCTTACTAAGTTTAATAGATTTCCTAACCTAAAAGAGATGTGTGTTCAGGTTTCCTTCTGACCCATCTCAAAAACAGATACTGTTCCATCATAATATGCATCCACATGTCTTCATCAGCCTTCTTCAATAGAAATGCAATCAAAGGATATTCACAGTGGTGGAGAACTCAATCTGAGGACCTGAAGATGGTCTCCATGCATATCACCAGGAATACTTTGGAATTTGCCTAAAACACAAATGAGTAATGCAAAAAGTCAAAGGAATAGCCAACCAAAAGAAACTGCCAACCAAAATACCTTTCAACTGAGCACAGATGACTGTGAAAATATAACAAGTTTTATGCTCGTTGGACACATGATATGATGATTATTTAGTTCCACTCTTCCAAGTAATCTGCCCTAATGAGAGTTTATAGGCCAGCAGCACATATTGAAACAGACCAAGGATCCAATTAAGTCCTACAGATTCCTACATTTCACACCCCCTGTGATATGTGAATGACTGTAATCCTCTTCAGATTTATGTAATTTCAGGTTTGTTAATTTGATCAAAGAATTGGCTGAGAATATGAATGAGTGATCATTGGAGAAGATGAGAATAACAAATTACTTTTTAAGAGAATGTCAGCATTTTAGCAGCTTTATTAACCTTTTGTTCATTTTCCTCAGTGTCTCATTGTAACACATTTAAAACATCCAGACTTAATTAATAAATGTCCCATTTATAGCCAACTGAGTTATGTCAAATCTTTATGAATTTACGTTGCTTTTTATGCCATGTAACAATGTCACAAACTCTCCTTCTGAAAAAAATCTCTGAAGCTTTAGCCAGCAATGTTACTGATCTGCTTCCCACATGATACAGTTTAAATTATAGGGATACGTGTTTTTGTTCCTCACTCTCTGTTGTTTTTGCTAATCACTCATTCTTTGATTGTTTCCCTGGAAGGGAAATAAAATTCTGAACATAGTTACCTAGAAACACTATTTCCTGCCTGTGCATCGTTCTATTGTGCAGGTTGACAATATAGATCATGAACCTGTCTCAGTCTTCAAAGAGATCTTATAGAATGGAAACATGAAAAATGTTCTTTTATCATTCTTAAGTGTAAAGACATTTGTCTTTAATCACATGTGTACTTGGTTGTGCTATGAGCCTGCATTTTACTAGAGAAAAAGCAAAATGATGATTGGAGAATGAGCTATTGCCTAGAAACCCAGGTGTATGGTGGTAATTAAAATCGCAGGGCATAATTAAACCCACCAAGGTGGCGGCTCTGCTGTGACAATGTGTTGTGGACACAGATGTTCATTTTCATTATTCTGAGCAAAACCGTAACATTGAAAGATTCAGATATGTAGAGCAGAAAATTAACCAATCGAAGAGCACAATTTATGTATCCCATAATCGTATGACTATGATTAGTACATTCTTAGAGGTAATCATTGTATTTTGATGCATGGTGATAAACATGCCCTAATGTAAACATCAATATAATGAGCAAGTTTCAACTCTTGCTGCAATATCTGCTATGGTTGTTTGGTGTTATTTTTTCTGCAATTTTTTCTTCCAATAAATAACATCCAATCATATCTGTTAGTCTGTCCTATTACAACACACAATGCCAATTTTGAAAGAGTTAAGACAGCAGAATATGGTTTTCCCCAGCGACAGAATTTTCCACCAAAACTGTGCAAATCTGCCACGTGGGATAACAGACATCCACCTTTCTTTTGTCAGTTCCTCCAGATGTGTCAACATGAGTTCCCTGGAAATGTATGGGAAAAAAATTGCAAGTGACAAAAGCTATGACAGCTGTATTTTAAATATTTATGATGTCATGCAATATGACAAGTCTTAATCAAATCAATCTTGGTGCATCACTTTTGTTTGAGCTGTTCCTACACTGTCGGTTATCTTTTATCTCCACTGGAATAGTAATTCAATGGGAAGTCAGTCTAGGGAGTCGCCCTACACACAGGTTTCAGACACTGGGTATGGGAGGTGTGGTAGGACACCATACTGCTGATGGAAACAGGGCCTTGGGTTATGTCCATCCCTCTCAAAACACAGCTTTCAGGGTTTATAATTAATATACATTCTCTTAATTTAGTTTTTTTGTATTGTGCCTTTTTTCACACACATTTCTACAATGTATACAGCAAAGCACTCTGTAAATGAATTGAGTCTGTAATGAGGGGTCAATAGGTCAAGCAATTGGAAAACTAATCCATTATCATGTATATTGAGCAAGAAAAATGGCATGCACAAATAAAGCAAAAAGAAATACAGAAACAAATTTAAGGAAGGAGAAAGATGATTTCATGTTTGTGAATGATTTCTACAGACAACTGAAAGTCAGAGGAATAAAAAGATTATTTCTATCCAATTGTTGTTGGATTTATATCAATGCATTATCTTGGAAGCTCAGAGGAACTAAGGGAAATTTAATGTTTGCACTTTTTTAGACTTCATCATTGTAGTGTGAATTACCACTTAAAATAGTGGCTAAATTGCATTAGATGGTGACATTTGCTGTAACCTTTGTCTCTCTGACACCACATGTTCAAATCAATCTATATGACACAAAGAGAAATAGCTTTAGTCTTAACAGCTTTTTCCAAAATTGAAAATCAATTGAAGATGAGTAGCCCGGAGACGTAAGAACAAAATGAGCTGGACTATATATCCCTGTGTAGTTTAATGTGTAGTTTTTGAATTACCCGCTGGAGCATTTCTTATTCAAAAATACATTCAATGAATGACTAAGACGAAGCAAAATTCTAATAAAATGTTCATGTAGAAGTCATGGCACAAAACCATCTTTCAGGCAAATACAGAATGCCTGGAATTTATAATTGGTGATTTCTTTCAATCTGGCAACATATGCTGCTACAGCCTATGAAATATATGAATAAATAAGGTTTATAGAAAATTTAATCTCAATGATTTTATACCATATGGGAAGAAATATGAAAATCCACCATCCTCCCCTTGTGATGTCAAAAAATCTCAAAGCCCTGTATTGATTTTCAGAGTATTTACTACAGGGCCGCCAGAGGAATGTTCAGAGGCAGACAGGTAGTAAATTATTCGGCTGTAAGAGGTTGTATATAATGGAACGTCTTCAATTTCTTTTTGAGCTCCTGCCAGCTCACATCTTCAGTGCATTCCTTAAAAATCTGAAAAGCAGATTTGCATGTCGCTGCAAACCTCCACTGCACGACCCGTCCATTTTCATTATAGAGGCCTCTGCCTCAGAAAGCCAGTGACAGTTGGTGAGCGCAATTCTAGGCCAATTTAGGCCTGAGACCTAAACTTTATTAGATTTAGTCAGTATTCCTTAAATTATGGTACATGATTCACTATGTCCTGGTCAGGACAGCCCAGTCATATCTGTGATGAAGATATGCATATAGCATTGTCAGTTTCCTGCATGCCAATAGTGACTCAGCCACTTGTTTGAGTCTCTCAAGAAGCAAAAACACTTTAGGTCTTTTGATTATTACTGAATATAATGTTAAGAAGTTGAAAAGATAATGTTTTGTTCATAATTTTCAGTCGTGATGGGCCTTTGACCGTACCATGATGCATGCCGGTCACATTGCCCGGGCATTGGCCTCACTGTTGCCGTGGATACCCAGCGGAGGCACATGCTTTTATAAAATATCACAGCACATTTTTTTTCCCTGCCTGGCTGAATGGATTTTCCATCAGCGTGTGAACGTCAGTGGCACAAAGGCCGCTGGCAGCCAGTGAGAGGAGGTGTAGGTGCTCTGAGCCTGGGAATTAATGCAGTGTGACAAGAAGGGTTCCCCCGTAGCGATGACACACGTAGCCTGAGCGTCACAGGGCACACGATTCAGGGATCAAATGCAACAATATACCAACTGCACCAAAGCCTAAATTATATCCATCTTTGTCCTTAGTTGTGTCCCAAATGAGAAGCTTAAAGGTTACATTTTTCTACACACATTAGCTGCACTGTCAGTTAGTAAGAAAGTAGGTCAATAAATAAATACATGAATAAATAAAGGAAATACCAAACAATATATCAGTATTTATTGTCTGAAAAGTGTTGGGCCACACATTGCCTGAAAAATAGCTTACTGCCATTCCTGGAGTGCCGTTGTGCAGTGTTTTGGATGCTCCAAAAAGAAGCCGACCCAGCTGAGGGTTCAATAAACAGACAACTCATCAAACTATAATACTTTTTTATATCAATGCATTGTTGAGCAGTGGGCTTGGTGGCAAGTGATTTTGAAATGGCTGCCCTACCTTTAAAACCTTTAAAATAGAACCTTGAACATATTAATAAGTGGCACTGACATTAATATGAAACATGTCTATACTCCCCTTTAATTGTGATTTACTTTCTTCAAAATATGAGTCTTTTTCAGTTGAAAAACAGTCATGAAAAAAAATTAAATAAAATGTGAATCAAAGTTATGGACAAAATGTTGGTTGAATGAAGGGTTGTGTACAAAGTAGGGAAAAGCTGTCTGTTTGAATTGCATGGAGTACATTCTTTGATCTTCCAAAGATGCTTGTTGTCTAATTGTTCTATCCTAATTGCAGCTCAAAGTCCTATAACAGAGAACATGTCTGATTCCATGGCAACAGCAAAAAAACACTTTCCTAGACATAATTTAAAGCAATGAAGATGAATTCTCTCTCGACTTTTGATTACCAGCTTAAATTAGCAGGAGTATGGAGAAACCATTCTTTGGATAAACCACAAAGAAGAAGAATTATCAGAAAATGGGATTGACTGAGGTGAGAACAAAGTGATACATTATTCGAGTATGCATTTTAGAGAGAGCCAGGTTTGGTCCTGGGGACTGTCGAGTGTATCAAACAGATGTAGGCTCCTGAAGAGAAGTGCAATTAGTTATCCATCCCTACCTCTTCAGAGTAAAGGGGAGAAGAAAAAAACAAATTAACATCAATGTCAGAATCCATCTATTATCATTCAGACAAATATAAGATGACAAATTATAGTGCAGAGAGAGTGCAGCACAATGTAGGTTCAATCTACCCACACAGAGGGTGTGCTGCACCATCACAGACAAGGAAACTATGAAAACCACCTTGCAAATGAAGTGCATGTGCGTGTGTGTGTGTGTGTGCGTGTGTGCGTGTGAATGTGCATGTGCATGTGTGTGTGTGTGAATGTGCATGTGCGTGTGTGTGTACAAGTCTCTCCTGCTGTGATAGTGACACAAAAGAAAACGTCCTTACTTGAGGTGGAAAGCACAAGTGTAATTATTGACTCTGGGTCATTAATTCTATCCCATGCTCAGGTATAGTCCTCTGACTCTTATGCTCTCCTGCTTTCGTATTTGTTCTAATCCAGCTTGGGAGTTCAAGCTCTGGTCAGCTCATTGGGCAGTGAAGGGATCAAGCCCTTTGTAGTCTACTGTTATCTACTGGCAAAAGGATTCCAGACAGATTGGGTTCCATTTGCTGAAATGTGACACAATTGTTGTCACTTCAGGTACTTCCGTTTCAAACATCGGATGAACAGATTGTACAACTGTACAAAGATGCATTTAAAATAACATGGAAAAAAAACTTCAGATAAGATTTTTTAAAATGAAAGAACAAAAATGCATTGCTTTTAGACTGAGTAAAAGTCCATATTTTATGCAGAGGTGAATAATATTAGTACAATTTTCTGAGATGTAGAAAAGAATTTGCGCTACGTGGGAGTACTGAAGTAGATTAGGGGTTTTAGATTTCCTTTTCAGAACTGTGAAATGAAAAATTGAATCAGTCAGAGTTATAAATTCTTTGATTAGATCACTAAATGTTTAGCTGATGCAAAAAAAAATTGTTCTTTTATGTAGAGCCTTTAAAAAAAGTAACATTTCTATATGGGAAGAATGAAGATGGTTCTTTCCAATATTATAGTCTAAAAGCAGCCCATGTCTTCTAATGCTACATACAAATTATACAATTACTTTCGGGCTGTCAAAAATGCAACATTTCCTACAGAAAGGCCTAGATATGGTGAGTGTTAAAATATGTGAATACTAAACGAGTGCTAAACATGAGCACCATGTAATCTTTTCTGGCGTCTGTGTAATCCTGTCAATACTGTATGTTATAACTAGTACACAATGGGAGTGCTAAAAGACAATGCATTGCTTAAAACCCTCAGATTTTCATACATTTCTGCCATATTGCCTGAGCTTTCTTCATATTTCCCAGAATGCCTTTCATACAAAGCTCCAGCAGCACATCACCAATTGCCATTTGGCGAAATCATCCTTAAAAACAGCAGCAGCAATTCTTTGGCTATGGTCTTGATTTTTTAAGGAAGTGGGACTTGCGTTTCATTGCAGCAGACAACCCACATACTCACATGATGAAACTAACCATGTCATAAATATATACTTTGTGCTGTACCTAAAAGTCATTTAGAAAACTCATGTGTATAGGACCTTGCCCATCTGCAAAAATTGACCCTCAAACACATCACAATCACATTGTTCACATTGCATTGTATATATGCATTATTAAATAATTTCCATGTATTTAGCACACATATAAGGTTGGAAGCACAAGAATGTGTATGGTTAAAACTCAAGACTTTGGCTTCACACACTGAAGGGATGGTTGCATAATTGAAATGAGGTTTTCATGGGTTTATCAGCAAAGAAATAATTGGGGTAAAATATCAATACATTTCGATGACAAAAGAAGCCCCCCCCCACCACCAATCCCCCCACCCCCAGGTTCAGTGGGACACAGCACAAAATATGTTGATGCTAAGACCTCAATGTTTTGCTTGGTTTCATCATACACTTAGTAGTAACTGTAAACTGAAATTGGGAAATCCGAGAGGGTCAGGTGGGGACATTTGTTGATTTCAGACAGAATGACCCATATGAAAATAATGATAAAAACATACTGTATATAAAACGTATCAGAATAAACAGAGTTATATATACTGATAAAATGGAAGTGAAGGATTCTTATTACATTGTATAAATCCTCTCATCCATATATAAAGTATATTTCACCCCTGGGTATTCCTTGGTTAACCATATGAACCAAGGAGTTATCTGTAGCATGTTTCATTTGTGATTTATATGAAGGTTTGAAGGCCATACATTAAGTGAAGTGATTCTTTGCTCCCCAGTGAATCTCAGTGGAGGTGTGGAGCCAGAGGTGGTCTATTTTCTCTGTACTGAAAGCGCAGTGGCAGCATCAGGCCTGGAGGGACACTGACTTTATGAATCATCACATTTGGACAACAAAGGGATAGTCCTCTTAAGTAATGGTTTTCACCACTGTGTGCATTTATGTGTGTGTTTGTGTGGGTGGGTGTTTGTGTGCACATACAATACCTATATCTATGGTTGGATGCCCACATTTGCCACATGTAAAGGTATGTACATATATATTTCTTTAAATGTGTATACACTAGAGGCCTGAAGAGAGGTTATTAACTTTATCTGTAGTCCTTTAACCACCAAATTATCTGTATTCTGATAGAAACCGGAAATGGATGTGGTCTTAACAGGACGTTACGTTACTGTTAATTATAACTATAAGTTTTTATCCGAATTTCTTTTTGGTGGCAACTCTTGGTCTTTTACAACCTTAATGTTTCTTTTAAATTACACCTCTATTTCCTTTTAATGAATGCAAATAAATGTCATTATTACTAAAGACCTGTCAATTTCAATTAATTGACTTCATTCAAATTCAATTTCAATTTACTGACATTGCAGCAGACTGAATACCTACTATTGTTGCTGCTGCAAAGTTAGTTTGAGCGCTGGCATTGCTATTGTTTTCTACATTGATCATTCAATACACTAGTGTTTTGCTCTCTATTAACAGTTGCTTAATTACACAATGTGTCTCAAGAGCAGGCTGTTGGCATACAGGGATTTGATTGCTGGTATCTGACTGAAATCAACTCAGTGTGTTTATTTTGTACAACAAAACGAAACAACATTGGCTACTACGTGGCTAAATTAGTGCAGAAACTAGTTACATAGCTGGCTATGGTGCGGACATGGTTCTTGGTGTTCAGCTGACTAGCCTACCTGTCATGATATATTTCTGCATCGTTGATATTTTGCGCATTAAATATATTATTTCCATCTGAAATAGCTGAATTAGCTGTCCTCTTAGAATCGTGAAAGCAAGGCATCGTAAGCTCAAGTCTTGCTTTGTCACACACAGTGGTATTCTTGCCATGTTAGGACAAAACTTTCCCCTGCTTTGTACTCATCTGTTTATAGTCACCTATTTAAGCGGACCTCTGGTCGCCAATCGGCCAGATTTCTAAGTGGCTTTAGAAGAACATTGAACTCGCAGCTATCTAAACATCACCGGTGGTGAGGCTTTGCTCCCGACAGCGCATCTGAGGGTAAGTCGTGTTTTCGGGGTTGGCTACGAGGATACACCAGAACATTCTCTGAGCCCAGAACGCAACGTGGAGCACAAACTATGGAAACACACGGGCTCAAAGCACTGGCTTTATAGGTATGAGCTGTATTGTTCACAAGACACTGACGTGTGTAGGCTAAGTGAACTGAACCCTGCTACTATAGCCCAACTGGAAGATCATGCAGGAGAGATGCAACTGAACCAAGTTACTGCTCTCGCCTGGCTTTGGGGCTATACGCTCAGCAGATCGCTCCCATATCAGCAAGGAGTTTGTAATAATAAGTTTAATATAATTTCAAAAACAATTAGCTCGCCTATATTGGCATCACGTTTTATTTGTATTTTCATTCATCTGCTGATTAGGCTGACATACCTTAGCAGGATTTGTTCCCAAATTAGAATGTTTTCATTCTGGCTGCATGCAACCTAACACCGCCTGGTTTTTATTCTTGTGCTTCGGCAAGTATTAAGCTGGAACCATCTAGCTAAATGAATGCTATTTTTCGGGAATCATTTCTAGCGTGCTGTGTTACCACCTCCTGAGTGAACGGTGAGTCCCATTGCTTCATAATCGTAGAGTGGAAGAAAAGTTGCATGTGACTCCTCTGATTCATGTGATAACTTATCCTCTCCTCGATCCACTTAGCCGATGCACCACCAGTTACATAATGCCTATGCCACCTGAGTATGACAAAGTATGAGTATGACTGAATATGTCGGCATAGACTCTATACATCTGAGTATGGCAAAGTATGAGTATGACTGAATATGTCAGCATAGACTCTATACATCTGAGTATGGCAAAGTATGAGTATGACTGAATATGTCAGCATAGACTCAATACATCTGAGTATGGCAAAGTATGAGTATGACTGAATATGTCAGCATAGACGCTGTACATTTGCAGGTGCCTGGTCTGACCAGGACTGTCAAAACAGGGCACACTTTCAAGACATGGCCGTAATCTATAATTAGTTTGATAAAGGGGATCTGGAAAATCCGTCCTTGTGGAGACAAGCATCATTGGGGTAAGATCACTCAGAAATAACAGTAAACCAGAGAGGGAAGGAAAAGAAAATAAAAAAAACAAACATTCCAGATCAATAATACTTTCCCCTTGAAGAAACAAGCATATGTAGTGTGCCCTCTGTAATGTATGTGATAGATCTGACAGACTAATTATCTGGTACTGCTTTCAGGGAATACTCATTTCTTACACAGTGTGGAAGATTGATGATTTACAGAAAATAAATTTGTTTGTATGCACAATTATTCAGGTTCCATGCAATAAGTTTGGTTCATTTAATTTTAGAATTTAACCAATAATCACATGAAATGCAGATGGAGTTTATTGAGTCATCATTTTAGAGTTTATTGAGTCATTTTATATATGGTGATTGTATTGCAAAGCATATGTTTGTGAAAATGAGGATAAAAACATTTGACTAAATAAGGTTTGATCGGTGAAGTTGAGATGCACTTTATTATGTATCCATACAGATAAAAGTTAAGTGTTAACCTTTCCTGCTTTATAGATCTTGCCATTTTACATGATATACAAATATGGAAAAAAGCATATTTTAACAGTATATTATGTTCCTTAATAACACTGTAACAGCTTGTTAGTTGACAGTGAGGATACAAAAATGTTATTCATAATACATCTACTTTGAAATTGTCTGCAGTCAAACTGTGTTCTGAAGGCTTTGTAAGTACTATGAATCAATAAAGCAAGCAGAGTACTCACTCTGTCTCATTGAGTCCAATGTATCTCTTAGTGGTTGAGTTGCATAATTATATAGTGTTATTATATAATTCTCTATGGTCCCTACAAATAAGTAGCCGTTGAATTTACATACAAGGGCAATGTATGCCTATAACATTCACAACAAGGCACTTGACTGATCCTTTACAGAAGTGTTTCATTCTTGTCCTTTGGACATGAATATTGGAGATGATCAAGAAAATAACTGTGCCTCATCTTCATTGGCAGGTCATAGTTTTACCTTTGAAAGTGTCTATTGCCACCTCTCTCAGTTTCAGGATGCAGAGTGGCTCCGGCTGTGAATTTGCAACTAAATCACAGGGTTCTTCACCTGACATAATGAGCTTTTCCCAAGCTCTTACATTACAAACACTCTGTACTGTTATTACCAAGATAATATATATAATTCAAATCATGTTAATATGCTACTGTTGTGAGGCTGTACTCTAAAACAACACTTGAGTTTTAACATTTGTGCTTGGATGAATGCAAATAACTGTTAGTGGGCTTTTTCAAGTACGCATAATTAATTTTACTCTTATTAGTAATGATTATAATATTCACCAAAACAGGTTAAAATTAGTAAAAAAAAAAAAAAAAAAAAAAAAAGAAAAGTACAATAATTGTAAGTGACTATTGTAATTACTGGAAAGATAATTTTATGTGATCATCCAAACGGGAATACATTTGATGGTCTTAAGACTATGCTGTAAAACTGATGAATAAAACTGAATGTCTGGTTCACTTTGTAGGTTAACCTCACCAAGTAAGAATGCAAAGTAGTCAAAAATATACTTCTGTCCAAAGTTCTCTTTTGACTGCTTTGTATTCTGTCTTCTTTCTTTACCTTATTGAGTGCAAAGTAACAGGCAAAAGTAAGAGGCGTAGTCTTCTCTCATTGTGCCGTACCAGCAATGGCCAACAGAGTGCATGAAGTCCATCTGCACAGCAGAAACAGCAGCTGGTTACATATATTTCGGAGGTTGTGTTTGCTAGCCTGAACTCTCCTGAATCGATCAAAGGCCCTGTAGTGATGGGGCAGGCCTACAACTGAAATTGGGCTTTCCATATTGAAAAACTAACAAATTGTGGATTCAAACCATCAAAGCATAAATGACACATATCTCAATACATAAAGTCCTTATATGCACCCAAGGACATTTAAAGCGTAGAACCTGACCCCCATATGATTGTTGATTATGCAAGCCAGACTAATGCAAGCCAGACTAACTTCCAGCTCGGGCTTCCTTTCAAAGGCATACCTTTCACAGTCCACTTTACCCATTTGATTGGGCATAATTTGATTAGAATATTCTGTATGACAGAAACCTTCCCGCAGTTTATCAGTGATCATCCAATACCAAAGCAGGCAGGCCTGCTTAAATGCCTAAATATAGGATAATGGAGAGGCGGGCAGAGTGTGTACTGGCACCAGAGCAAATACAGATCTACAGACTCTGACTGTTTCCAGAAAAGAAGCAAAACATTGGCATTTCTTAAAGTAATAGTCAATACGGTCCATTCAATGACCCTTTACCTTTTTAAATCTCAATATACTGCTATATTCTTCTCATCTTTCCAATTCAAGTGACTGCGTCAGTCGGGTAAATCAATTTTACACTTTTTAGATTGTGGTTGTGAGAGAATGGATTTTAGTTTCCGGGTGTGTTCTCTGGCTCTGCCAGCTGTCTCTGCTGCAAACAGGAGAGAGGCGCAGCAGCGCGGGAAAATCCCTCTCATCTCTTAATTAACCCCATTGTGATCCTCCAACCTCAGGAAGAGCTGCTTCCTTCACTTTGTGTGGGAGGTTTCTTGCTCTGAGCAAACATTAGCGATTGAGAATAAAATGTAAATCATATTTTAAAGGAAAGGCCTCTTCATTAAATAAGTGGCCACTTGTTTCACAGTAAATTATTTTTTAATGTATCAAATGTCTTCCATGTCTCTGCCTGACAATGTCACGTATATTAAATACATACATTTACATTGTACTTATTGGTGTTTGTTAATAACAAATTTCAGGGGAGGCAACCTTCGGACAACCCTTCACTCAAACACCAGAATCCGTCCAATCCAGTTGTATACGCAGGTATTAATTTGCCACATACCTTCTCTCCCATCACAATCTCTGTTTCCGGCATCCCTCCCCCTCCCCATCTTCACCTTCAAGTCTACTTCCCCTTCTTCTGTTTTTTTTTCCTTTTTGTTTTTGGGGGGGTTCACTTCATCCTAAAAAATAGTGAGGCATGACACTGCCCCCCTGGACTCCAAGCCCAAGATCAATGTACCTACCAATATACAACTCGCTACATCATAATAAACTCCTTCCAAACGCATTCATGCTGTCTGAAGGCTCATTCTCTTGAACAGTAGTTTGGTAAGAGAAAAGAATGACATTTTGTCATGAAACTTCATCAGCTGCCTGTTTTTTGTCAAAAAAATGTTAAGAGCATGGTTGCTTTTCTGAACATTCATGAGTGGATAAAAAGAATCTGAACATATTCAGAGTCTTTGAAAAGACGTGATAAGAATGAGAAGCGAATGGCACTGTAAATCATAATTAGGATGGCACTATGCTGTAAAATGAATTTTAAGGATATGTGAAGTACATAAAATGATCACTCTCTGATCTACAGCTATGGCAATCCAAGAGACTACAACCTCTTCAAAGAGAATCTCTTTTGTCTTTTTGGTCTGGGCATAGGCTTGAGATGCTGTGTTTGAAAACTTGGATGCGCGGTTTGGTTAATGCGAAAGTTGATGCGTGGTCACGTGGTGAGGTTTTAGCAGCGCAAGCCCCCGCCATGCCGAGAATGAGGACACATCTATTCAGGCTGCGTACGGTAATGGACGGGAAGAATAAAATCCCCCGAGGCTCTTTGTCAGACTGACTGCAATGGCACAGAAACACTCTCTTCCCTCCCACTTCAGGAGAGCTCTCCACTCGAGACATCATTAAGTTAACTTCTACATTATGAACCAAAAATGTGCTACACACAAGTGCCCCCTCCTTCTCCTCCAAGCCACTCATTTGCAATGCTGTTGGAAGATTGCTTTGCTTCTGTGTAATATGTCTTGAATTTGCTGGTGTTATCAAGAAATATGTAACAGTTTGCTGGGCACATTTAAGGAATGGAGATCTTAATTTAGAGAGAAAATAATGAGCTTGAGCCTCTAGAAGTATTTTATTTATAGAGTAAGGGAAAAGGGGAAAACTGGTACCACATATCTCTTTGGCTCATTGCCTTAATAGTTTTTTTTTTTTTTGTACAATGTTTACAACCATGCAGCAAAAGAACAATACAATGCCATCAGAGACAGGTAGGGATCAAAGGGAATTAGCTTCTGTAATTAGTAAATCAAAGAACATGTTGAATACAATGAACCAAAAACCACTGAAGTATGAGGTGTGAAATCTTTAGTGCCTAAAGCTCTTGCATTGAAATCAGCTATGTTTCAATAATGTTAATGGAAAGCAATTAATCACTGAGGAAATCCAACAGGAATTTGACTGTGTCTGTGTGTGTGTGAGGGAGAGAGAAAGAGAGCATTTGTGTGTGTATTTGTCTGTACAGCTATGTGTACACTAAAATAAAACACATTTGTTGTAATTTTTATTGAAGGAGGGGCAAACCATTCCAGGGCCAATTCTTTTCAAACTCCAATGCAGTCGAAATATTTCTAACAGAATAAAAACGGCAAAGAAACAAAGATTTGGAAACAAGCTCTTAACTTGGATCATATGTGTTTCACAACTGCCTTGTGGGAAACATTCCAGTCTGTGATACCCAAACGTGTTCTCATATATGAAGGAAGAATAACACTGGTGGGCCTGGTCTGGCTGTACAGCTTGGGCTAGAAAAGGTTTTGGACACCTAATATGGAAAAGAAAGCGGTTTTCAAACATCGATTTGCATTTACAGCACATAAATTGTCGAAAAACGCTCGAAGCACGGGCACAATTTCAGCACCAAGGTCAGCTCCAGCTTCCTTCATCAGCAAAGAAAATGCATTGAATGTTGATTGCAGTTGTTTCACAGGTAATGCAACTCGAAAACTATTGTTCAGATTCAGAAAACTTCGTGAAACTTCTTTACAGGGCATGCTGATGCAGTATGTATTGTTCTGTTTTTGATGTAGCACAATAATATTACATTTGATAAGTTCACAGCATTTCAGCTCATTTACAAATCTTTAGTTATTAATTAGTTTAGTTATTAATTTAGTAATTATCTCATCAAACAGAATTATTCCGAATAATATTAGCGATTACGGCTTATGCACCTGTAGTTACATTTCACCTTTACAAGTTGGAAGGGTATACTAATCCCACTTCATCGACAAATACATTTGTTGCCTTGAGTATTCATTCATTCATTCATTCATTCATTCATTCATTCATTCATACTGGCTCTTGCCATGTGTCAGTCTAGCCTAATGCATGCGCACCGCAAGCTCCTCTCATACGATTGTCTACTGTCTGTTATCTGTTGCTGTAAAGAGTAACGTGCATGTCGTTCGTAATTAAAAGAAGTGGAAAGGTGGAGGATAACCCATAAAGACTCATTTTTGAGGATTCTATAGTATTCCGTTGATATAAGTCTAATTTACCTGCCACTAAGCCTGTAGTAACAGTATGTATTTCATCGTTTTCAATGTACAATGTCTCATCCCTACGTATTTATCATATCTCCCGGAATGGTTTCGCTGTCAGTGTTCTATCTCGACCTCCCCCCACATTTGCTGCCAACTAGATTGTTCCGTCAGAGGGGATTGCCCACTTCACCTCATGGGATACAATTATTGATTGTATTTTCCCTGTGCTCTCTCAGCCCCCGCCTCCATCTCTCTCTCTTTCCTCTCTCTCTCTCTCTCGTTTTCGCTGCCTTCTTTCTTGAAGTACTGCAGAGGAACAACTGCAACGTAAAAAAATCTCCCTGGCAGTTACTACCTCAGTTCCTTTCATTCTACTGTGGGATACCAGCAAAAATCTATTTTAGATACAAAAATCTAGTTTTGTGCTATGGGTACTCAATCCTAACATCCACTCTACCTCCCTTCTTAAGCGGTAAGTATTTTTTTCCTTGAGAGTTGAGCGTGATGGAAGGGTTTCCCCATTCCTTTGCATACGTTAGACATTTTTCTTTCTGTGATCATTTTAGAAATACAATTTAAATGCCACGCGTCTACAATGCGTACATTTTTGTTCGATTTATACACCTGTATCTAAAGAAGAAACGCGTGTTTATTTGCATACAGTATGAGGTACAGTTACATGTAGAAATTTGAATTCAGGTAAAAGTTGCGCTCTGTATCTTTTGGAAGTTTCAACTTTTTTTTCAGTCCAACTCTGACAAATACAGAAAAGTGAGCATTCGCTGCAATTGCAGAAACCCGTTCGTTTGTGTTCTATGATAAATAATTATCAAAGAGGAGCATAAAATCGAATATTCCGGAGTTATCTTGCATCGCTCAAATGAATAACAACCGTGGAGATGCATTACCTAGCCTATACCACCAACAGAAATCTGTTATTATCACATAATCAATTCACCGTGAATATGCACTAGTGCCAAGCTTTTCTTAGATAATGTTATGCACGCTTGTTGTGCACGTCAGCAACAAAGGCGAAAAGTTACGTTTAAGTTCTGTTTGTACATTAGACCCACCAGTGCAGCTGTACTCAGTGTAGATATTTTTCTATGAAATATGAACATATCATACTGTGCCGTCGGACAATATAACCCATCATCGCGATGCTGAAATCCAACAAGAAGCGAGTGCAGCTAGCGTTACTTGCGCGAGACAGTGATGTTGTAAAATGTGTATTATGGCAGTTGGCCTCAGGCGCCCACAGCACTCTGCATTACGCTAAAAGATCCAGCTAAGTGGTGCTGGAATTTGCGGGTACTGAGTCATTCGTTTATACTGCAGCTCAGGAGAGGGCAGGATTCATTCCAAAGCACAATGCCAAAGCAGAAGAAAGGTTTCCACAGAAGACGGCAGATGAAGTCGTACTTATCGATTGATTCCATTTTTAGTCCATGCAAAATACTCCTGACGTTTTACAAAGGACAGCAAGAAGTCTTATCACTGTTCTAGAAGATACTGTACAAAACATTTATGCGCAGCTACTTAAAAAAAAAAAAAAAAAAAAAAAAACAAACAATTGGAGCTTCTTCATTTATGTGATGCATATATATAAATCGAGTTAATACATGTAAATATTAGCTGTCGGATTTTCCAAAATAGCACGTGCAATATCAAGCCGAAAACTTTTAAAGTAGGATAATATGAATATGTCGTATTACCATATATCTTGCTAAGGTTTTGCTGTTAGAGGAGCGTGCACTGTCGTTTTCGCTTTAGTACATTGAATCTGGTTCATGTTCTGCGGTTGTTTTAAGATATTGATGTCGCTGCAGATGTGTTCTGCAAGAGCTGAAGAGATGTAAACTCTGAGAAAAAAAAGCTTATTTAGGGGTTCCTTGGTCATAACCACAGGGGAACCTTTTGTACTATAGAATCATTAACTAACCATGCAATAACGAACCATTTAGTTAGTTAGAACGGTTCCCGTTTACCAAATGGCTCGCCAGTAAATTGCCAGAAAGGTTCCCTTATGATTCAACTAAAGAACTCTACCTTGGTGTTGTGTTGAGCCTTTGTTTAGTGTGTCCGTTACAAATGCACTATGGAAGTAGTGATCATCTAGCCATGTCCATATAGCCTATATTTGATTGCTCGTGCAGTGCTAACAGCGAAACAGAATAGGGATTTGCAATCACTATTTTGCATGTATTACTGTAAAGATTTTCACAGCTGTACATTGAGCTATGTATTCAAGAAACAATCTATTCAATCGGATAGTAGTATTTGTGAAACAAACTTAGAAGTGATTTTTCTGTCTGTTCTCTAATCTTTCTTGAAACGGTTTGAATAGGAAATGACACTCACGCGGCAGCATTGCCGCATTCAGATGATAATTTTTCATTAATTGAGAGACAACCCTTTTCTCCTCTGCATAAAGCTCAAAACAACTTTTTTTTTTTTTTTTTTTTTTTTTACAATATGTGCCTCTAATAAGCTATCTTAGTGTAATACAAGACTATAGGTTGCTTCTAAAACATATTTTCACAAGGCCTACACTCCCTAACTACCGGACCTGTCGCACCCCAGGAGGCGGCTAGGGAAATGGGAATTTAGACTTCAAATCGTGCCATACTGACTTTACAGGACATCAGTGATCACGAATGTCGTTCATGCTGAGTGTGACCCTGTTGACAGTGCATCTTGGATTCACTTCGATTTGATTGCTTGGGTTTTCTTGCATTAATCCCAGACACTCACAAGAGATTAAACTTTATAGAACCCACGTGTCATAGGTGACTGAACTTATGTAACTGTATGTATGAAAATTCCACAGTATGATTGTTCCATTTACGACAGTGTATTTGCATTGAGGCATTAAGCAGATGCTGTTTTCAAAAGCCAATTACACTTACCATTCATACAACTGGATATTTACTGCAAACCAAGCTTTCAACCTTTGAGCTACAAGATTCACTCCCTCACCATTATACTACACTGCTGGCCTATGTATAGTAATATGCATTCAAATATTCACAGACAGGCTGACTTGTAAGTCATCTATATAACAAACAGTATTTGGTGACATATGACTCAGAGCAGATTTTTACACATTTGCTGATATATACAGTATTAAATCAGAGAATTTAAATAAGGAACCAAGATCATGTCAATTTGTAATATCTAGGCAAGGATATAATATCCTAGATCACATTTGAATTGTCATGGAATGCAAACTGCAAACCATGGCCTTAAAAAATTAAGCTAACCAGATTCAAAAATCCACTTGAATTACAATGAATAGGAGACAGTGCCTGCCACAATAGAAAAAAAAAAAAAAAAAAAAAAAAACAGGCAAGCAATCTAGAATCAGTAAATCACTTGATTGTACTACGTTATGCTGTCATGCTGAATATGGAATCTCGTTTTGTTGTGCCATACTCCATGTGACATATGATGCATTGTTTACTAGCTTGGTGGAAGTTGGTATCCAGAGTGAGTTGTGGTGCGTACGTTGTACATGTTACATTTACACACCCGGATGTTTACTGGAGCGATTCAGGTTAAGTACTTTGCTCAAGGGGCCGTAGTTGTTGTTACAGAGATTCCTCTACCCCCCAAATATTTATTTATCACTCAAGCCTGCTTTCACTGTGACAGTCTTTATTTATTTATAATTCTAAGCTCAATTTCAAGTTATGCAATGTTTTTAATTAAATGCACCATTCTTTGAGCTTCAATCTGCAATTTAACTAAAAGAGAATTTTTTTTTTCATAGCCATATTTTGGTCAGTTTTCTTTAAGCTTTTTTCCTGAATGTAGCTCAGTTCAAATTCATATTCAAAGATTTGTGGTTTTGTAAAGGGAACACAAAAATATGGAATATTTGCCAGCTGGTACATGTCCATTTATAAACAAACAAATGCACATGCTTTGAGCTACAGTATGTGGTTTCCTCACCGGTCTGTTCCCATCACATTGCAAGTTGGCTCGCTTGGATGAACATATGTCCACCTCTTAGAACAAATGTGCTTTCCTGCCTGCAGGACCCCTGCGGTTACTCTCAGGCAGGCTTGTACCTTCATTCAGTTTGTTTCGGATATTCATGATTGAATTACCTGGCAGACCAGACACTTGGATCCAATATAGACTGAAACGTCACTTATCTGGATCTCAGTTCTTCCCGTACTAGATAAGACTGATTTTTTTATCAATTAAATTTAGGATGGGGAAGATAGTCAAGAGAGAATGACAAATGATCTGGCTTCTGTTTGGGTTTGTGTTTCAGTTCACTGGGCCTACCACTGAAACATGTTACAGTGAAATTTCAGTGGGAAATCTGGCCTGGACTTGAGTGACCTGAGATTGCATTTTAGTAAAAAAATATTATTTACTAATTTATTTGCACATTTTGAGGCTTTAGGCTTTATTTTATTTACAGATACACAGTTCACTATTAATTGTACCTGTATAACTATTTGTAGAAAAAATGCAACATACAAAGTGTCCTGCCACCTGCCATTCCCATTGCTTACAGTAGTCTATAATGTAAAGTACACAGACTTTGTATTAAAATATAAATAATATTTCAATATTTTGTTGTTGGTTGCAGTTTTGTCACATTTACTGAGCTGTTTTTGGTACAGCATTTTTTAAATAATACAGACCTTTGAAGGTCTATATCCAACCCTTTTCTCAGTCCAATTTGCCTTTACTGCCACAGAAGGAGTAGTGCAGCTAAAACTTGTGCATTCCTAAACTCTACTCTAGGCCTGAGAGGCATGGACCATTTCTGAATGAAAGGAGTGCTAGCATCAATCAGGAGAGAGTGGCGTCCATGACTGGTGACATGTGGCTTACGGATACCTAGCATCAGAGTTAATGCTAATGTTAAGTTGCCTATTATCACACAGTTTGAATGTCAATCGTTGTACCTTTAGCAGCACAAGGCCAATTGTATGTTTGTTTCTTTTGGTCTTTAGGTCATAGTAAGGTTTGATTTGTAGGCTACAGTGCTTAGTCTGCTCTCATTCTGAATGCCTTTATCAACTAAGGTACTCAGGACCTTGGATACTTATTTTGAAGAACAGGGTCGTGTCTTGTGAATGACACATCACAGCCTCCCAGGTAATAAAAGACATACTGTTACATTATTTGATTAGCAGATGACATTATCTGCAGGGACTTACGTACCGGTCCTGTTCCCCATTTATAAAGCTGGGTATTTACTCAGGCAAATCAGGTTAAGTACCTTACTCATGGATATGCCAGCAATGCCCCAGCTAAAATTCAAAGCTATAATCTTTTATGAAGTAGACTCCAGTTTCTTAAAAAGCATGGACTGCATTCAATCACCATTTGACGCTATGTTTTTGACTCCCATTTGCAAATGTATGCCTATTTCTCCATAAATGCAGTGTTGTAATTTCAGCAATAACCTTCCAAAATGTGCTTTGTAAAAAAGATGATTTCTTGTATTTAAATGAACACTTACATTTAACTGTTCATTAAGGAAGAGTATTGAATCCATGGATTCCTGTGCCATCTAGCCTGTCTGATGTTGTTATTTGGTGACTCTGTCATTGCTTCCATATACAAATAGTGTTCAGTTTTCCCTGAGACCAGCTTATGGGTTAAATGGCTGCCCGCTGGAGGGGTCAGCAATAATGGAGAGTGTAGGCACACGCAGAATGAGAATGTTACATCAAGGATGAGCATAAATGCAGTTTCCTCAAACACAGGGATGACCCCTGAAACTCCTCCATTGTGTTTCTTTTTTACCTCACTAGGTTTGTGCTGAACATGTCAGTCCAGCTTCAGCTGATCCATTTTCCACGCTGTATCCGGAACCTTGTAAAACACAGCTCTGATAGTTATTGCTCAAAGTGAATATTTCATCACTGGCAGAGAAACTCATGTATGATTCATTGTATATAAAAACCTCCCAGCCCAGTTCCATAGGAAGACAGCTGTTTGGAAAAAGATCTTACGGCATACTGGTGCTGTTTTGTCTATGGTCTTGGTGGCTCCACGCCATTAGGGTTGCTTTTTCACATTAACACATAAAATGTGTTTACATTTATTTTACTGCCAGTCATTATGTCATTGTTTGCACAGTCTATGCTATTTCTAAAAGGTCTCTTCAGTTCATTCTAGAATTATCTTACATTAATATGTACTAATTTGTATGCACTTATATTTGTTTGTTATTTTAAAATCATGTACCTAGAACATGCCCTGACAAACATATTCAGTTACTGCAGACCTACAAAAAACTCTATTTATCCTGTGACAATATTGCCTTCAAAATATAAAGCTGTGGCAAGTAAGGGAAGGTGATGGAAAAACTGATAACAACACAATGTTGTTCACAATACAAAAGATCATCACAAATGGAATACCTCTTGCAATTACATACAAATCTCAAAATTACATTTTCTTTTGACTTTGGATCATAAGCCTTTGGTTTAGCTTTCCCAGGAGGCAATGGGGCACCACTTGAAAGAACTTACTATTGCTAGAACTTACTATACTATTGGCCCAGGTTCAGTCCCCTTGGAATATTTCTGAAAGTTGTCATGTGTTACATCATCCGCAGAGTTACAATGAGGTTGCTAGGAGTGACGTGCTAAACAGTCATTCCATTCAAGCACAGGTCACTGAAACAGTGATTCTTTAACCTCTCCTTGTGCGGTCTGCCAGTCATTACTGCTATTGTGTAACTCTGAGTGTGGGAGGAGGGACAGTGCAACTTAGATCCTCCTTTGAAGGTACCCGAGATCCTAAAATAAATGAACTACCTACCATAGATTTATGCAAAACTTTATTTTAATCTTCTTAATGACAAAACCCCACTCACTGTAGAGGCATTTGCCTTTATAGGTCACGTGATATTAATCGATGTGACAGATGTATGCTGGAAGGATTTTATGCCTCCCCCGAACACAACCCTTGCTTCTAACACAAAATGAGAGGTGCTGAATTCATAGGTGAATTTTTCTGTGATGTGGTTCATTTATCATTTACCCATTGAGGTCCTACATGTCTTATCGACTAAGAACAGCACTGTTTTTATATGCTCATTATCATACGTGTAATTCCTCCAGTTCACAGACGAAAGGGATGAACTGTCAGTGGTGATACGAATAGCTGAGAAAGTGCTTTTAAATCGCTTGCGATCTCAAAAAAATGTGTTTCTTAACATTGGTATGGGATGCAAGGGGAGAAAACAGGGAACGGCCTTGAGAGATGTCACAACTGTTCTCCTCTTTCATGCTGGCTAATCTACAGGCCCACATACCCGTTGTTGCTTAACCCACCCCCCCATCCATCCACCTCCTGCAAGTCCCCACCCCCACCCACCCCCTCAGTAATGGCATCGCTGTCTAATGAAATCTCCTAATGCAAGAAACGCCAGCCTCCTCCTCCTCCTCCTGCTGCTGATGAGGTAATCTGGTTTCGCTTGATGTAATTACATGTGGTTCTGCCCTTTTGGAGATTGGACCGTGAGGATTTGAATTGTCTGACATTAACGCTTCTCCCTCGCACTCAGGGATAGCAGAGCTGGGGGACTGATGTGTCTTTGACAGGTTCTGAGGATGCCTTGAGTCTGTATATTCCCCCACACGAATTATGAGTCTGGTAACTGATGCCAGACTTGCAGGCCGAAAATGCATACTGACATGCAGTCTTATAATTTAATTGACAATCGCATATATATCTACAAATGCATTACTGCCACTATATTATGAAACAGAATAATAAAATAGTTGGAATATATTGTTTATTCAAACCAATACTTTTATCCTACCAAGTTAACCTCATGGTTCATAATGTGCTGACTTCTTCTTCCCTTCTGTATTGAACTGCAAATCTCTTCTTCCAAAATCAAGTGTGGGCAAGTATTTGATATTGGCAAGACTGAATGAAAAGATGATTTTCTGCTCTCCATGCTGGTGCAGAGATTCCACAAGCTCCACAAGCTCTTTGTGTAATTTTCCTCTTGCAAATAGGCAGTATTGATTTCCCCTAAAAAGTTCATCATAGTTTGCTGTAGAGAGTAAACAGACTAGATGTTTGCTCCCTTGAACAGCATTTCAGATAAGAAAAGTATGTAATAAAATATATTTTATGGGTCTTGGTGTACCTGGTTGCTCTTTTGTTTTTGTTTTGACCTTGTTTCACAAAGGAATATCATCTACGAGTTAATTGAAACAAGTAAATTTGAAGCTTCTCTGACCTCTGGTAGTTTCAGTGTTGCAACATCATACATTAATCCTCATGATAACTGTATGATCAACAGTTATTACACAATCACAAAACTAACGCTTTTAAACATAAAATAATTTCAACTATATAAGTAACTGTAAGCCTGAGGTGGTTTTAAACTAAAGAATAAAAGTTTCTGTGAGGCATATATTGTATAAATGATCTACCAACTGATCATCAACCAGGCTAGTGGTACTCAAACGCAGCCCACCACGGTCGTGCAGAGATTCTGCTAGCGCAGCACTTCAGTCATCACGAGCTCATCACCAGGGCGTCTGCAGTGGTCATCCACTTTGATAACTGTTCATTTACAAACAAGTGGATCATGTGGAGTGCTGTGGAGGAGTAGGCATGCTGTCTGTGGAGTGTGGATGCCAACAATTGCTAAAATGCTATTCCTCCTCCCTGTATGTTGGTGCAGCTCTTTCATAGAATGGAGAAACATAGCCTTACAGCCTCTCAGTTCTCTTAAACTGCAGATCAGGGGTTACTGGTGCCTTTTGTAAGGGCTAGATTGAGGTGCTTTGCTAATAGAGCGAAAAAATATGTGATATCCCTTCCACCAACTTGTGTGCATGCAAGTATGTCCACATGTATTTAAAACCTGTTTGGTTTCCATATTTGAACATGGGTGCATTACAGAGGTGAGTAATGGAATTTTACTTGAGATTTTTGGAATCTGTGGCCTAAACTACCCTTGGAGCCCTGTCAAGTGTTTTAGCTCACAGGTGCATGGCATTGTGGGAGATGCTGAGTGAAGTTGACGGTTGCTGGGGTGTTCAGGACAGCTAAATTGGACTGTTCAGTCAAAAGATCTGCCGCAGTCAGAACAATGTGTGTTATATTTTTCGAGGAGGGTTAACTTGAGTTCAGATAACATGAGTTCATTGTAAATGTAGTGCCATTGAGTGAATGGTAACGATGTAAGGCAAAGGGTGAAGATAGGATTATGGACAATACCATACTAAATACTAAAGCAGACTTTCTTCATGAATATCTTAATCCAACAATAAGAACTGTGACAAAACATTGGCACAATTACACTCTGCCATACTACCCATAAGGAAACACATTTCTATGACAGCAGAACAGAAAATTAATTTTATTCCATTTTAAATTCTTTAACCAAATCACTGGTTCAAGAACTTCAAACTGCCAGGGGGAACGCTTCACGGTTTTATAGATTTAGTTACTACACCAAAAATAGTTTGACTTTTAAAAACTTTTGTGAGTTTTATTTTTTTGAAGAAAGACTTCTGTTGAATGTGTTTGAACTGCACTATGAATCCAGACCCTTGTCTGAGCCATTAAGCAGAGACATCAAGCTGCTTGAGGCTTCTGTGGGTGTAGGCTGTGTTTTCAGACCGCACACATATTGTATTCTGAATATTGATATTAGCTCGATTGTTTGAAGGACCAGTCTTGCTGAGCCCCATCCTCTGGGTGACCAGGGGTGGGGAGAGGTTGACGGGGCCAGGTGGAGTGGTTCCGTCTCTAGTCAGTGTCGCTGTCATTTGGCAGCCATCCGCAGACAGGTAGACGTTTCACCCCACCATCTACATGCAGGGGCTTCTGGCCACGGTGAGGCTCATCGTTGTTGACAGAGCGGATTTGCGCTCCGCTCGAATGGAGCGCTGACGGACAGATGGTGAACCTCAAATCAACAGAGCAGCTAATGCATCGTTCCCCAGCCCCGCTTCATTCTCTGCACACGTCTTCCGATCACCCTCCCCAGCCCCGCACAGGGCACTAATGCTCTCGACAAGTTTTACACCTTTGTTCCCAGCCAATTTGGGAAAGCTTTCAAATGCAGCTTTCCATAGACTCTAAAAACTACAAAGAAGTTCTCAAAAGTAAAGTACGTTCTGACCTTAGCGTGGGACAGCTGCAAATACAACCCAGAGTTGCAAATGCTGTGGAAGCACTTAATTGCACCTATAAATATGCAGCTGAATAAATGGATGCCAGATTTAAAATGGGAATCATTATTATTTCCCCAAGAAATGAAAAAGGAAGTGATGTCGTTTGTTATGTAATATACCTCAGATGTATAAATGTACATCACAACCACCAAGTGCAATAGAGCTGGTTTTTTTGTGTGCTCTTCTCTAATTCATCTCAATATATCATGAATATTAAGTCATGGTGAATCAGCAGTGTCACTATTATAGTGAAAATAAGGTTACTCTAACCCAGGCAGTGATATGTGTTACCTAACACTTACTTGACAATACTTCAGTGTTCATTAGAGGCCTGTTAGGGGCCTTTGAGAAGAATGGTGCAGCTGGATATTAATATACTGTATATGATACATTTAATACAATGTAATTCCTCACCATTAACTATGAGAGTCACCCCTCTGTTTCTTCTAAAACTTGATTAGAACAATTATTTTTAATCAAATATGATTTGTGGGGGGAAAACTTAGCTGAATCAAATTTAAATTTCATCCTTGTTACATTGGTGCTGGAACAATGGTTATAATTATTGCATATAGTGCCTTTCACATGCAGTGAATCAAAAACATCCAGAATTCATAAGACTAAGTAAGTGAGTGAACCTTTGTGAATGTACAGGTAAGGCAAGCAAGGATAGCAGAAAAAAAGGTGCACAAAAGGTTAAAATGGACACCTCATTAGCAGTGTGATAACAATTCATCAAACTTGACCAGTGGTAAGACTGAGGACACCTGACAGACACAAACAGCTGCATTCCCTAAGTGTCTAAAGAGATGTCCACCTAATCTATCAGTCATGAAACATGCAAAGAAAACAGTTGGGAACTTGTAGCAGCAGGCCACAGAGGAACTAGGTCTTGTGGTTGTCAGGACCCACAATTAACTCCCTGCCTTAACATGACATATGATCACATTTTTGGATTGCTGTTATTACCACATGCCATCAGCCAATTACAATCAAAAAGTTGGGACAGTTTCTTTCTTGTTTACCTTCTTTAAAACAGACTGACTGCCTCAAATACCAAATATAGCCATTACTTCAGTCTAACCCCAAAACAAAAATACCAATACTAAAGGTTGTACTATAAAATAAACTAGGAAGCACTGTTCTATCTCCACATCACTCCTTACTGACTGGTAGTGGAGAGCAGCTATCGCCAGTTGCTCCTTAAAGAAGTCTCACCTTCAAGCACTACAGGCCTTTTGGATCAGAATAGCAAAGACAGAAAAGTGGAACGGAAATGGCCTTTCTCTGTGTTGTCTGAAGAGCAGGACAGTGGGTCTTTTGACACGGAGAGCAGGGGAGAGAGAGACGGCAGGGGAATCGCTCTCCCACAGACAACACCATGAAAGGCCATTAAAGGGGCCTCTTCCTTCCGCGATGCACCGCCAAAGGGCAGACCTGTCAGAGCACGCTCGCTAATCCCGGTTACCGTTCGAGTTCAGCGGCCGTCATCGGCCCGGTCTGACAGGCCGTTCCACTGCCTGCCATGCACTGCAGGGTGCTGTGTTCTCCGCCGCTGCTGAAGCTCCATGCATACGTAATGTATGACCTGCCAACACTAAGTACCATCTTTACCTCCTCTCGGCTTAGATAAAATGGAAAGTAGTTTTTCAAAGAACATATGATGAGAAGGAGTTTTCAGAATTAAGGACGACATAATTTACAATTAGACACGTTTTGTGTGCTAATATTATGTGTGGCTAAGTAATTTGGTTTTGAAAGAGGCAAGTAATTTCATGCTCTTGATACACTTCAGAAAGTCAATAGAGTTATACGTGTGTTTATAATACCCAGTTACTTTTAAGGTTTTGTAATGCAATCTAAAATTATGTAATAATCACAATATTTTTCTCATGATACTTTTCAATTTTAACAGCAAGCAGTTTTAGAGACAACATTCTGGATAGATTGAAACTGGTGTTTGACTTGTATTTGAAAAGGCAGTCATTGATTTCAAAGGCATAGTCCTGCTGTCTGTGCTGTGAGGCTGTAATTATCAGAGAACACCATTTAACCCTCGTGGTATTGCAGACTGTAACGCAATATTCATTTTTGAATTACTCATTGAAATAAATTGCGGATTTTATGAACATGAGTCACGACAGTCTTTCACAGCTACCGCAAACCCACTTAACACAACATAAATCAAACTACAGAGCCTGATGAATTTCTGTTCTTTGATTCTCGTTGGGGCGTGAAATGGCCGTTGCCTTCAAAAAGCATTTCTTGATTACACGCCATTCAGTGCTCACTCACAGATCTTCTAAAACCTTTGGTGACAGATTAGCAGAGTTGTCACACGCTTCCGTTGATGGACTCTGCGAAGGCAACTAAGGCCAGAATTGTCAGGGCAGCGGGAGTGCATTGCTAAGGTGAAGGGTGCGTTGTCCCTTGCGTCAGGCTTTTTGGATGAGCTATGTGCTCCGCCACCTCGTCAGAAAGAGCAGCATGGGACCGTGTCATGGATGACCCGGCTAGTAGTGACGGATATTGAAAAGCAATGCCGAAACTCAGCCATGCACTGAAGAACCTTTCACTACACTTCTTTGTAAACATGGCTGTGTGATTTATTCATTTTGTCCATTGGCGAGGAACTGTAGAGTGTTCAAAGGAGTTTGAGCTCGTACTTTCCACATGCAATGTTGTCCTGCTGTCTTGTGTTGTTGGAGAGTTAGGCTCTTTCATTTTCAAATATCATACTATTTTCAGCTGGTTATTGTGTAAAGGAAGGCAATGCAAAGTATTAATCAGCTACAGTCATGCCTGCTACAAGTGTTTAATTTGTGGGATTAAAATATGTATGCCTATTTGTGTTTACTCAGAGTAATTGAATAATGTTAGTAATCTTACAGTGTAATATTATGAT
This sequence comes from Albula goreensis, assembly GCA_022829145.1. Taxonomy (NCBI): domain Eukaryota; kingdom Metazoa; phylum Chordata; class Actinopteri; order Albuliformes; family Albulidae; genus Albula; species Albula goreensis. Next base: position 11,132,020 of record CM040744.1, read on the forward strand.
CCAGAAAGATTTTTAACTGATTTGCATCAGTGATATGATCTGTGTCAAGGAATTCACTCTTTTAAAGTCTGAACATGTAGAATATTATTCAGTGTGTTATTGCTTTGGATTTTTAAACTTTTAAAAAATATGTTTCCTTTTGTCTTTCATTTTAACCCAGTTAAATACATGGTTTAGACTGCCACTCCAATAACATCGAACTTTGATCAACGAATACAATATATTTAACAGCTTTTTTGGTTTTGAATTCACTCTGGGCTGGTGCAGAATACGCTACTTTAGGGCAACCATTTTTGCAATGGTCCAAAAAACATTTTTTTTTGAGAATATCTCACAGATTTTAAGGCTATCACTCTTAGTGATTTGTTCTGTTTTGTTCTCTGTCTGTGTGTGATTGTTCTTCATGTTTAGCTTTATCATGTCATGCTTTCTGTGGTACACCCTCCACAAACCCATACTAAAGTGCTACCTAACAAATTGATTTGAGAAGAGCTTCCTCTCACACATCACTTACAATGATATAGAACTGACCTTCAACAAATGTATATTCTCAGTTCCCGTTAATATTGAAAGAGAAGCCTGAACCTACCTCTAAATATGACACTTGTCTTTTGTTTCCCATAGACTGATGATCGCCACCACTAGAGCTGACAGTCTTATGTGGTGATCTGTCCCCTGTGAAGCTCCCAGAATTCCTTGCTGCAACACCCTCTCTGGTTGACGTCCCCCCTGGACGAGATGGATGATGCGTACAAAGACAGGACTTCTCTGGTGAAGGGGGCCAAGGACATCGCCAAGGAGGCCAAGCGGCACGCGGTGAAGAAGGTCAACAAGGTGGTGGACCGGGCGTCCGACGAGTACTCCCAGCGCTCCTACAGCCGTTTCCAGGATGAGGAGGATGATGACGAGTGCTACTATAAGCAGGATGGCGGTAACTATACAGGGGCCGCCAATGAAGACGAGGGCTCAAGCGATGCCACGGAAGGCCACGATGACGAGGACGAGATCTACGAGGGGGAGTACCAGGGCATCCCCGGCGAGGGACAGCTAAAGGAGAACCAGGTGGCAGTAGGGAGGCCGGTGTCCGATGGGCTGAAGGACCGGAAGGAGCTGGAGACGGAACGGCAGGCGGACGAGGAGGAGCTGGCGCAGCAGTACGAGCTCATTATCCAGGAGTGTGGCCACGGGCGCTTCCAATGGCAGCTCTTCTTTGTCCTGGGCATGGCCCTCATGTCAGACGGCGTTGAGGTCTTTGTAGTGGGCTTCGTGTTGCCCAGCGCGGAGACAGACATGTGCGTTCCAAACTCCCGTTCCGGCTGGTTAGGTAAGGATCTAAATTCTCCTCACTCACTGTTGGATGAGACAAAAATGTATGATTAATAACAGAGATGCAGTTTATGTGAAACCTTTGTCACTTTACATTGACTTTTAAAACTGTCAGAGAATCTTTCTTAAACATTGCTTTGAAAAGGTATAAAGATATTCCCAGGTATATCTGGCTGAATAGATATACTTTTATACAGCCCTGGACAACAGTGATCTGCATATTCTGAACAGTACAAGTTTTTGCGGGAGTACTGTGACAGGAGGTAATTTGTACAAGCACAAGTGTAGTTCTGTTCCCATCACAAAGGTATGTATTATATTATGCTACAAAGACCAAAAAGTATGAAAAAGAGTCTTTTGATGCACCCTTTAGAGATTGTCTTGACATGTGACAAAGAAGAGAAGCAACCTGTCATTAGTTTGGCTCTTGAATTAGGCCATGAATTAGAGGCCCAAGTCGTTAAAGCCGTGCTGTTGGCATTTTAATGTAATCCCATTAGACTGGTACAAGTCATTGGTTGTCATGGATTCATACATTAGAGGGCTGTAATGGGATGCCATCCAAGGAATCTTTGTATGCTTGTGTATGTGTGTGGGTGTACATGTGTGTGTGTTTAATCCTGTATTCAAGATTCGAGCGACACAAACTGAAATCCCAGCGGTTTGGGCAGATACGGCTCTTATTAGTGTCAACAAATCCAATAACGGGAGCTGGTTTGAACGTGGGATGTGCCACAATATGGAAAATACTGATGCAACAATAATGATGATGTCATACAAGCAGATAACTCATTATTTGCAATACATTTTCAATGCTGTGTCGATGATCTATCTATCTAACTTAGTATTGCTTTTTTATTTGCTTGCTGTTGTAATGTCCATCCATCTAGGCATGAGAAGAACACATGCTCCTTTTAAAAGACATCCATTTTTTAAGTACATGTCACAAAGGTCATGTTAAGTAATTCTGAACAGGATTTACTCAGACCTTGACTGTGATAAGAGTTAGAGAACATGATTTTCATCAACCTGCATGTAAAAAAGCAGTATTAAATGAAGAGGTGTTTGGCTCAAAATCACAATGCTACTGTTTGAAACCACACTTTAGAAGTGGATGAGGAGCACTCATGAAGATCATGAAGCGTTTATAACATACTTTAATTTTGGCGTGTATGTCTAGGACGAGACATTCCTCTATACCAGTCACATCGATTTCTGCCTCCAACCATTTTGTGGTTTGTGCACTTCCACATATATGACCTGTAATTTTTCATTTTCTATAATTAGTTCTGTGTTATAGACATGAAGGAAGTGCAGTGAGCAATGAAAATGTGTGTTTGTGAAAGGGATGTGTATTAAATGAGGAGAGCATGTGTCTCTATTCTCTCCCTCCCATCAGGCCTGAGTTAAGCCCTATGGCCAGTGGACACTAGGCCCTCTGCCTTTCTGCCCCTCTCATTCATGCTCATCCCGCTGTCATTGGTGTTTAAGAGTGCCCGCTGTGCCTGGCCACACACGGCCTGCCACGACCAAAGGAGCCTTTGCAATGGGAGGGGCGGAGGCGGGATTTCAGGTCTGGGTGAACATGGACGTTTTCCCGCTGCCGACATCCGCATTGAAGTCACAAAACAAATCTTTGGGTAAGCGGGGCACATCGTCACAGTTTGTCACGAACGTGGACCGAGGTGCCCTGCACTCCCCGTGTTTCACTCCCTCTCTAATAAGCTCTGCGGGGAACCGGGGGCTTCCCCCTCTCCCACAAAGTGAGACACTATCATCTCCATTCAGCCGCCACGCGCGGTGCTTGCTAATGCAACACTCTCCGGTGCTGCATTCTCACTCAGAGTGAATACCTGATTTAAACGCATAATATCCAGTGTAAGTCAGAGAGTGCAAGACGAATGGGAAAGCCTGTAGAGAGGCTTTGTAGCCACGGCTATGTGTGAAACATGAGCTTAAGAAGCTTGCCTTCCCTGCCTCATTCACACGCATTCAGGGCATAACTACAGCAGCCCTGTATCAGCTCAGGGTTATTAATTATTATTATACTGCTCAATTATATACTTTGCATGCACGTATGTATTATTCAGATAGCATTCAGTAATATTCTTTATTGTTTAGGATTGTGAGCGTTAAAATGGTTCATTTAAAATAGTCATACAAGTGTTTAACCTTATGTAGTTAGCTACATTATGACTATGATACAAAGTATTGGTTACTTCAGGACCCTTTTTTAAATCCACATTTTACAAGTGTTTCTCAAGGTAATGGAATACTAACTCAGGAGAGACCTGTCTTTGTTGCGCTGTTTACTCATGGAACGCATATGTGAGTGAAAGCTGCCTTGGTCATTTTCAGTATCATGGCAGATAGACAGAGAAGAGCAATAATACTCAGACTGGATGCACCAACTCCACATTTAGATACAGGCTGTAGAGCTGAATCCTGACTTGTGTGAAGTCCCCTCTAGCGTAAGCAACTTAGCTCATTATGTAAGATAATGAATATGGTGAGTATTGGAATTGCAAAGTGATTCATGCTTAGACTAAAATTTGGTTTTCTCTTATCTGCATTTTGTATTGTTTGCTTGCTCCTCTATTTACAGTATGATAGAGTAGTAATTCAACAGATAACAATTTTTAATTGGTGCAATCTACAGTAATGAACTTTCATGAAAGTTAATTATTAATCTGAGTCAGATTTGTTACCTCAAGTTGATTTTACTCTGTGTAATTATGTTAAAACCCTATCAATTCAGATCAACTACCTCAGGGAAGTTATGCTGGCAAGGCAAGCTAATTGGGTTTAAAATATTGTGCCTAAGGTAGAAGCTTAAATATTAGGTCCCTTTTTGATATGACAAGCATATATGAGACAAACCTCTATAATTTGTTTTATTACATATTCAGTTTAACACTTCTTTGGACAGTATATGTTTACATCTACTGCATTTAAAATATTTGGAGAAGGATTATAGACAGTAAAATGTATTCTCTGCATTAGAGATAACATTATTTATATCAAATTCACTTAGGCCTATAGCACTTGATTTTTATATCTGTAGTATACACTGTGCACAACCAAAAACAGGCTTGATTAACCCTGTAAATAAAACTTGGTCATCGTTATACAAGTTTTAGTGTGAACCATCCAATAATATTAAATACAAATTTGCAGAATACTGTTGCAGCCAGGTGGAAGTAAATATTGGCCAATTTTGCTGTACCAAATCCCATTTTGCTGGGAAGTGGCCTTCATAAGCCTTAGAGTTTGTATATGGCTTTGCAGTATGTGGAGGTAGGGTTATAATAACATTATGCATGTTTTATTCTCAATAAAAAGGCAGTGGTAGTGGCATGAGGTCATTGTTCTTGCTTAGGGCCTGCAATCAGTCAGAGCAGAGTTCCTCTATTGAGTCTCTGGCTCCGTAGCAGGATGGTTTTCTCTTTGGCTCTGCCTTTGCAGAGGCAGACTCACCGGAGACATCTCTCTGCAACAGAATGCAGCAAGTTGTGCTGAGGGAGGGAGGGAGGGAGAGAGGGAGGGAGAGAGAGGGAAACGGTGAAGCCCATTCAAGCATGAAAGACTCCTGTGAGCTGCAGCTGAGAAGTCTAGATGGATGAGGAAGTGAGGGTTCAGGAGAGATGTTCAAATCATCAGGTTATCACGACTACTCTCCATTCTACAGAGGACATGCACACAACAAATGGTACTTGTTCAAATTGCTGTCATGTATTCCAAAATACATAAGAGCTAAAAATACAGACAGCAGTGTGAAATATATAAAATATACTGAACATACCTGTCTAAATCTCTAAATTAACACAATATTAGCATCCTGTCATCGATTGTACAATGTATGTGTGCAAACCATATTTGTCTTTAAGTAGTCTTTTATCCCTGAATGCAGCAGGCTGTGCCCAGAGCAGCAGTAAGAAATGTGTGGTGCTGAGAAGAGAGGGAGCAGACAGATTTGAAACAGCTGGCTGCAGAAACAGCCTAATAAGCAAAGGAGTTTGAATAGGACAAATGGCTAGTATGCTAACTGAGCTGGAAACTGAAGCATAGGTAAATGAATGGGGTCCCACAAAAACGAATGGTGCTGCAGGATGAAGGGTGTGGCGGAAAATGTTACTTACTCTCGCTTTTCCCTGCCTATATCATCCAATGGAATGTACTCTCTGAATGTGTGACCACGTATATCCTGTCCTGCTGAACAGATATTCAGCTCATTCTATCCTCATGAGTCCCTCATCTGTAGGGTTCAGACTGGTAACATGAGGCCATGGTGCTGTGTGAATTGCTTTGCTTGCTCTCAGTGCACCTTCTTTAGCCACACTGCTTCACACCCAATATTTATAATCAACCAATTAAATCAGAGCACTTCAGCAATGACAGGGACAGAGCTTTTGGTGGCAAATGCAATATATGGAGCCGACTGTCTGGCCAGTCAACAGATGTGTTGTGTATCTCAACAATGATGCACGCAACGTCACTCTTTGCTGTCACGTTGTACCCTGTTTTGTAAACTGTGTGAGTGAGCCACAGAGAAAGTGCCATTACAAATGGCTCTTCAGGGAAATTGATAAGAAGCTAGTACTATTTACCACAAGCTGTGCAGGGAGTCCACTCTGTTCTAGTGCCTGTAATGATACCATTGAAAGAATGATATGATAGTATGAGTCACGTCACTGATTTTGCTGACTGTATATATTTCAGCATGCATGTTATCGGAGGCTTTGGTCTGATAGTTCAGAGCTGAGCAAAAGCCACCTCTCAGTCCATTTTTCACTGCTTTCAGTTGTTTTTTGGAGTCTTTGGGGTATAATATGAAAGCGTAGTTTCGTTTTCGATAAGAGCGTTCGTATCAGCTCGTTTTTCACCTTATCGGTGTGATCGTCGGTGTCAGTGGCTTCAGGGAAGTTCGCTCTCTGCCTGCCTTCATGGTGCTGTCCTCAGGTGACCATGCTGCCTTGTCTGCATCTCTCATTCCCCTCTCATTGTTTTATTGCAGCGGCATTTTCGCAGTCCTGTTCCAAAAAGTTTAACAGAGCCCTGGCGGACGTGATACCTCACCGAAATGTTTTTAATGGTCTCAGTGAATGCTATCAAACACTGCCCTTGGAAAATGTTCTTTCTCCCAGGACTTTCTAAAATGGAATGGTCTGCTTTTCTGCAAATGTTTTCTTTTGTTGCCATTAACTGTGATGCCACGTATTTGTTACAAACGTACCTGCTACTTTTAAAAAAAATGTTTGTGCAGGCTAATGTCAGTGTGATTGACATTGATTTTGTGACAACATGCTCCAGTTAGCTCCAGTACTAATCTGAGGTGATACTGCTGCATCTGAGTGTGAGGGCCAGTATAATGAAAGATGTCTTTCATCAGGATTTTTCTGCTTGTGTAGTCATGACAGACTGAGTGCAGTCACACATTACAGTGTGTCCATCTGAAAATCAACAAGTGAAACTTCCGTCCGTTTTTTTTTTTATCCTTTCACACATGCAGAGAGAGGGTAAGTTTCACTTGAGACAATCAGGGAAGTGTTAAAAATGATGGTGGATCTTACAACCCTCTGTTTACTGCGGCCTCACATTGCCTTTCTGTACTGTATTCTTACGTCTGCAGCATTCCAATCTGAGCTAGTCATAAAAGGTATGTTTTTGGTGACTCCAGAATGATTTTCAGTCATATTTAGGCACTTTATGATGGCTGAATATGTTATATATAAGCTTTAGGAATATTTCTGAATAAGAAGCTATCTTCATTTATTTTAATCTCATCTGAATTTATTTTAATTATTCTCAGAACTGGAAACTATGGAAAGGTGACTGGAAAAATGAGAGGAAGAAGTAGCAGAATAGTATTATACATGAGAAGTGAAAGATGGTGTATGACATCATTAAGGTGTACAGCAAACCACTCTGAGTCAACAGTGTTCGTTTCAAATGGCAAATCTCCATTAATCTTGTAAACCTTAAACACAATATCCTGCTGGATCTTCCCAGAAGAATAAAATTCAATAGCTTGGAATTGCAGCAGATCATTTATCATGCTATGCTAAAAAACAGCAGTGTGTGAAAGCACTGCTGTCACTAGTTATGAGGTGGCTTAGTTTTCACTGACCATTCAGAAATAATCCACTTCATCATTGTGTTGTTTGGTTTATGAATCTTATCACAACCTCCATGTCTAGGTAACCTAGATTAAAAATGAAATATACTAAAATATTTTCTTTTTTAAGGCTGGGAGAAACCAAGATATAAGAAAAATATTGTTATTACATAATTTGGTATGTAGCTGCATACTGATGAAGTATTGACTCTTAATGGTGAGTGAATTGACACTGGTGAGTCTCCTTTGTAATAGCTGTTGTGTCACAGTACTACACAACAAATTGTGATATGTAAAGGTTTTGCCTATTCTTTATTTTCGTGGTTTATAATCAGTTGTGTTGTGAAGTTAGTTGAAAGTCAGTTATGTTGATTAGTGAACATCAGAGATAAGTGAAATGTGAAGTGGACATCTGCTGTGACATACGATAGTGATGGAGGGATAGTATATCTTGACACCAAAATGAGTGGAGCTAGCATATGTTATTAGTATTACTCTGATGTGAATCAATCATTGTCTTTTGTTGTAAAGAGCACAACCATTCCATCGGATGAGTATATCAGTGATTGACCCATCACTAAAGTGAAACCCATTTTTCTTTCTTAATCCCTCAGTCTCCCATCACTGTAGGCCTCAAACTGAGTGAGAGAATTCTTCCTTAAACCTGGGTGTGAGATATGGAATTAATATCTGAACAAAGAGGATGAAAACATCATGCTAAAACAGATAATTATTTTTGGATATAATTTTAAATGCTCAGTACTATTTCCCTTTTGAATGTGGTTTTAGTTAGTTTTCTTCCCATATGATTCTGAGAATTTTATTTCAAGATTATATATCTTGAAATATCCAAGATACTTCAGTGCAGCTCAGACTGGGTACGGGAGCTGACAGGAAACGTGTCACACAGGATAGCCTCAGTTCCATTGTTTTCAGGAGGTAATGCAGGTGCAGCAGATCCAGTGCTGGATGTCTTAATTAATGGGTTAGTTCTTTTCGTAGCGTCTCTGCTACCATGTCTGCATCATTGACAGCAGGAGGACAGACCTATACTTGAGTGTGAAAGAGGTGATGGGAGATTTCTGTCTAACTGCTGCTAAATGAGAAACCAGGCATTGTGGGTTGTTTTTGGTGGGCTGTGGTGTCATATCTTAGTCAAGTGCTGACATACTCATGCAGTGCATATCAGATATATTGAGTATTTCTGGAATCCCAGAATGTTCTATCAAGCAGGCCTGAGAGATTTCACAAACGGTCCTTATCGTGGTACCTATGAGCATGTGGAAAGCGTGGTAAACAAACCAGGACCAATAACATGACATTTTCCCTGCAAAGTGGTTGTGGGGTTTTTGCCAACCTTGGGGTAAATTCAGCCAACGGCTCACTCCACATTCCACTTTTCAAGACTGCAACTGATTTTCTCTTCTTTCTGTTCCACCAAGTGTGAGGGGATTTGGCAGTTTTTTCACAACATCTTTGTTTGGGAAGGATCCTTCATCCATTGGTTTGAATAAAAAAGTTGGCTAACTAAGCATAGGGCACACTTAAAAAGTGGAATGTGGAGTGGGCCATAGTGCCAAAACTTGAAGGTAAAAAACAGTCATAATACGTACACCTGAGTTACTTCTCTCTTTTAGCCGCACACAAGCATGACACACATTTACTCAAATACGCTGTCTCTCTTTCTATCTTTCACTCCTCATACACACCCACCAACCAACACACACATATTCACACACAGCAGCAGCATGCAGAGAATTCACCTGATATGATGTAATGTCAACATGTGACAGCTGGACCTATATGCATCACCAAGCACAGAAAACCTTTGTTCTATTGTTAATTAATTTAATATTTTTTTATTAATATTAAATGAATAAAGTGCATTATTTCTAACTATAGACTATTTAAATGTATTATTTATATGTAGTTAATTAGGTGTTGCACGTTGTACCCCACTCCCATGCTCAAGTTACCCCTGCCTGGGGGCAAGTTGTGCCAAAGGACTTCTTTGATGGCCCATGCCTCTAAAACTGCATTAGAAGCAATGTTTTAATTTCTATGGATGGATAATAAGGTTAAGTATACATAACAAGTGTTTTTTGAAATAAATTCACATTTTCTATGCCGTTAGGTCATGAACTGAAAAAAGTGGCTCTGTTTACCTCGTTCTCCCCAATACTTCATGCCACTAATATCACCACCTTTGATCCTCCTACATAACACAACAGTGCCTGTCTTTGATGCGCTGCTGCTTGTTACAAGTCTCAGAGGTAGATAACGGACAGCCCTTTCTGACATGACTGACGCAAAGTAGGGCCCTGCCACGGCGCTCTCTCTGTTTTTGACATCCTAATCATCGCTGTTATCAGCTCTGTCTCTTCCTAATCCTCTCTGTTTGGGAGCTCGCTAACAGCTATGCCGCTCGCAGACCAGAGGCAGCTAACCGTGGCTAAACTGCAGTGAAATCTCACTACTGCAGAGATTACAGCATAGTCATAATGCCAGATAGTGCAGGGAATTTAAATGGTACAGCCCTCGCCCATTGTAAGTCTTATCTTGTTTTCATAGCGCTAATGTCTTTATGGCTGTCTGTTTGTTATTTTTAATGTAGGGTAATTAGCATGTTTGTGACATAAATCAAGGTAAAATCGCAATTACAAAACGAAGTTAAATACAACAGGTAAACAGTGAAATTCATTCATAAGCATATTATACAAAATGTAGTTTACATTTTGTATAATATGCTCATGAATTAAAACAAAGCCAGCGAAAAAGCAGCGCAACCAGTAGCACAAATCTGCTGCGACCATAAGGAGGTTTATTTGTACAGAGAACACAGAATCCATTAAAGTCTGTCTTTGTAAACAAATAATTGAATTAGATACTGACTCCAACCAAACAAACGTAGATGATTATTACATTTCAATATTGTGGGTGATGGGTTAAAACATTTCTCTGCCCAGATAACAGGTGACCGCAGTAATGCTGGTTCCATGAATAAAACAGTGCTGGATTATGCGCTGCTGAAATAATTCCCCCGCCCCCCCCTTTGGAGAACCGCCGAGGCATGAAATCAGAAAAGAGTCCATGATGCAGCTGAACGCTTCTGCTGGTCTCCAGGGTGCCTTCGCATGATGTGACGGTGCAAAACGCCAGGGTCTTCCTCTCTATCTCAATCCCCCTCCTGTACTCTCTATCATCATACCAGCCCATTTCATTTTTTTGAGTGTAATCAAACCTTTTTTTTAAAAAAAAAAAAGAGCTAAATGTTTGGAATGTCTCCCAGGAAATATCCTGAGGAATAAGTGTTAATGTATGTGTTTTCTGGTGTATGTGTGGTGTAAAGCTTTTGCTCCCTGGGAATTAATGGTATTTCAGATGACATGATGTGGCTCATCTTACATGAAGAGGTTGTGCAACTTCCATGTCATTCAGATGAAGCCCTGTTGGAGGCCTACCTGTGTGTTGGGTCCCTCACTGTTGATCGCTGCTCTGCCCCATGGGTACCACAGTGGAAAACAACCAGGCTTCCTCTTCAGGAGAAACATTGACCCTCTACCAAAAATTTCTTAGATTTCTTTTCCTCCTTGCTTGAACCACTGTCACTTCACGCTATGTATCAAGCTACGTGAGCATAGTAGCTACTTACTGCTAAACTTGTTTTAGTATGGAACCTTTTTTTCTCAGTTATGTTCTGAATGAAAGTAAGGTGAGTGTGGAAACATTCACTGCATTTTCTCTTTCACTGGGTTTTACAATTTGGCATAATTCAGCTACTTACTGTTCTAGTATATTTGTGTATGGGGTACATATCCTGTCATTGGCAAACATTGGTGTGGAACTCATGATTACGGTAACCATGTTGGCCCTTGTTTGGCTTGAGTTCCCATTCACCTAGTTTTACACGCTGCAGTTTATGCAGTGTAATGCATTGACAGCTGAGCTAAAAAAAAAGCGCTAATGGAATACCACGTTGACTGTGCACAGGGGTGAGGTTTTTAATTAAATGATCCGCGGACATCCTCCCCCCCATTCCCCCTCTACGGAGTCTATGTTGAAGTTCAGTTACCTTGTGTATTACTACACATGGTGCTTCAATATCTTTTAAAATATCTAATCTAAAAATGTAAAGAATTTGCTTTAAAATACCAGTTAATATTTGTTTTTTTATGGCATGTAGATGGACGATGGGCATCCCATGTGATGGGCAAAATATTCACTGTGATTGCCAGCTCAGTTTTTCTGTGATTTTTGACTGTTGACAGTTTAACCTGCCTCTGATAATATGCTAATAGAGCAGTTTGCTGCAACATAATAATTGCTGGGATTGTTCCAGAAGAGCAGGTCTTTGGCCTGCGGCCGTAGTCAAGCAAATTGCTTGGTCATAATGACAGCTGGCAGACAGAGGCGCATGACGATTGTAATTTTTAAGGCCTTGGCCAGGAGCACATTCTCTGCAGTGAAACAAGGCCATTTTAACACTCCTGGAAATCCTAAAATGAATAATACTTATCTGCCTCAAAACAAAAGTTATGATGACAGATATCAGATTATTACATTTACATATTCGATGCTAGTAAATAACATAATAAATATATTTTGTTATTCAGTTGAAATAAAGCCAACTTTAATCAGTGCTCACCAGATCAACATTGACAGTGTAAGGGTTACTGTATGAGCAGCTCTCATGAGATATGTGCAATGTAATATAAAGACGTTTGCATGGCATACTGTGCATCTTTGCAAGGGTATTAAATAGATTACCATGTACAACGATGTAGATAATAAAACGAGTTTGCTTGCTATGTCAGCTTTAAATGTGGGCTCCTGCACAGCTGTGTGAAGTGATATTGATCCGCACTAAATAAATGTCTGTGCAGCTAGAGAAATGCTTGTGATCTTTGTTACTTGCAACAATACCGAAACATAAAATTGCACTGTCGTAACGATTCCAGATAAGAAATAAATGAACTTGGGAAAAGGGTTTAATCTAGAAGTACTTGATACATTGTGTTATTAGTACAGTTTTAAATAGCAGTAGTATTGTAGTATAGTTTTAATAATAATGCTTATAAAAATATCAGTATTCACCATATGCATGTTTTGTATTGCTCCAAAAATAAGATGTTCAGCATAGCTGGCTTGTTAATTGCAGAGAAATCACAATGATCAACCCTATCAACTTTTTTTTGAAAATATACTCTGACGAGGACATACATTTTCAGATCCTAAAAGGTCTAACAACATTCTCAATGTTGTTGTGCATGAAAGTGGAACATCAATTTTAATTGTCACTGATACTTGCAGTGGTTGGAACTGTGGCCCCACAGTGAGAAGGCCTAAGGTTGATTCCCACCCTGGCCAGGCACTTTCTGTGTGGAGTTCATATGATCTCTGGGCTCCCTGGTCTAAAGACAGGATGCTGGGCAGCATGCTAGCAACCTGTGCAGGGTGCCTCCTTTCCTTCTACCCAGTGAATGCTGGGATATTCTCTAGCCCCCTCCATGACCCTGGTTTGGATTAAGTGGGCATTGAGAATGGATGAATGATCACAAGGAAAAACTAGTCAAATAAAGATCAGACTGAAGACATTGATGCACACTTGATGAATTTTAAATGTAAGATTTTGTCTCATGCCACAATAAACATACAGTGCATTATCACTTAATCTTTTTAATTAGAGGAAAGCATCCCTTCTCTGTAGTTAATAAACTTTCTACAGCAATTTTAATTATGCACTGCTAAATGCAGTTTTGCATAAATTATTTTGGATAAAGATATTAAGCTATCACACAGCATAATGTATGTTCAGTCATTAAAAAGCAGCTCATGCTTCTAGCTCATTAAATGAAACAATTCCTTTGCATTGATCCAAAACAAAACAAACAATAATTATTCAAGCTTTGCTTTTTTGGGTAATGTTGCTTTAAGCAGATAGGGGAGCTTCTCCAGAACCATGGTATAAAAAGCCCATTGGACTCAACATTGGCCTTTTAGGGACCAGACAAATGTAAAAATCAATATAGGGAGCATGAAACAGTTGTTTGTGAGGTTTTCTGTAGTTTGTTACGAGTGCTTGAGTTCAGGTGGACACTGTAGGTTTGCTTGTATTTATTAACAGCTTCTGTCCATTGTTTGTGTTTTCTTTATCTGTGTGCAGAGTCAAAAAGCAAACCTTAGCATGGCTTAATTTGAAGGCAATTACCAAAGTACCTCATACTGCTCGGCTCCTCTACCAGTCTGATATGGAAAAGATCAAAAAGAGGGTTTCAGGTTTCTGGGGAAACACACTTATGCAGCGTTAATTTTCAATTACTGCCAGAAAGAAAATGTGAGAATGTCACACTTTCAGCTTACTTGTCAGCAGGAGAACAGAAGTGCTATCCCTCCCTTGTGTCAAGGTATGTGGAGTTCACCTCCACAGCTTCAGGGTTCTGGAGAACAGAGGAAGAATGCACTATGTGTGTCGTTCATTCAGCTCTCTCTTCATTGGTAGTAAATCAACATTTCCTCTTTATTGTCAAATCCCAAATAATAATTCAAATTTGTTGAGCAAGCATTTTACATTTACCTGTGATAACACATATTTTTCCCCCTCTGATTGAAGTAAACTGTGTTATTGGAAAAATGCCAACTCAAACCCTGTGTAGTTAGGTTTAATTTCACACAAAACACACTAGGGACACATTTTAATGTAACTCCTCAGCTGTGCTATAGTCTTATTATTTTCAAGGACTGTGGGATTCCAGAATGAGATATCCTCCCAGGATAAAGCACTGTGAGGCTCCCTCCTTTAATTAATTACAGTTAGCAGAATCATTGCAAAATTGACTCAGCAGGCAGTAGAGTTGTTTTTTTACCTTTGCACTTTCTTCCCGTTGCTTATCTCCTGTTGGCAGAGCTTCACATGAACACTGTGGCACATGGAACAAGCAAAATCATGACCTCAGTTTGACCCTGGATCAGAATTTCAAGAATCCAATCAATATCTATCTGTTAACTCCCAGCATAAAGAAACAGGGACAGACTTGAGCCATAAAATTAATGAAATGCCTATCTCCAGGCAGTTTATTAACATAAGTATTTGTATTGAGAAACAATTATTACATGCCAAAAGGTACGCTACCATCTGAATTGAAATCACTTAACATCCTAACCCATGCATTCTTTTCTTATATGTTTTTGCCTTTACTTGTGCATGTGTCTAAAATTGTTCTGTCGATTGTCCAACAATTACATACTGAAACCAAGGGATGTCAAGTAAGTGCATGCATCTATTCAGCCTGATACTCCATGTTTCACCTTGAATATTGCTTGGAGATTTCTGAGGTAATTGAGGTTTGTACTCCGGGCTTTTTCCCTCTGCAGTGTGAGCACACAATGCGGTGTACTCTGAGAGCTGCACCTGTCAGGGGTAATGGATTACAGGCTCAAAGAGAGGCTGCGTCATCACATCCGCACCCCCACCCCCCCCCCCCGTCTAACTGGTTTTGGGATATCTCTCCAATCAGAGACCTGGGGTGGGGGCTACGGGATGGAGCAGGGCTGCCAAACAAGCAGCTTTCTTTAGTAATTCATTTGCATATTTATTATCCTGTGACATCTTGGTTCGGATAAAAAAATGGGTTCAGTGCAGTTTGCTCAATGTCATCGGCCGGTTCGGCTTCACAAAGACTGATTCACTGCAGCTGCAGATCAGGATGCCGTAAATGTTGTAAAGTGCCTGATGCTGGCGGCTTTAAAAGTGTCCAGAAAGGATATGTATTTACTAAGATATATTCTCAGATGTTACGTAAGTATCATATATAATAGTATTGTTGGTCCGTGAAATTTGCCTTATTGTGTCTGCTTTGATTCTCCTTCTGTATGAATAAGGGAGGGTTTGAGCAGAGGAAGTGAGTTAAAGAGGTTATTTGTGGCCTACTCATTGTATGTGTTTTTGTAAGGCAGAGTTATACCCAGCAAAACAAGAAGCATCAGAGAAATGCAAGAAAATATGTTCTTAGCAGGAATTTTAGAAATGGAAGATTTATTCTTTCAAACAAGGTGGTTATTATGATTTAAAATACATGTATTTTACCATGCAGATTTCTCACATTGGACCAAAATATTACATTTTATCCCACATTTAGCCTCACATAATATGCTTACATCTGTCCTCTACAGGCCTGCATAAAACCATGCACTTCACAGCCATAATCCCAACTATTTTTTCAGGTATCCAGCTTGTTCATTTTCTCCAATACCACTCTTTAGCATTGAAATGTCTCTTTATGCGGTTATGATTTTAACTGGTGTGTAAAGTTTTTAGGTCTAATGCTTGCTCTTTTGGATCAGTGTTTGACATTATTAAGGAATAGTTACACAGGTATGTTCAGGTTTACACCTGTTTGGAGCACAGATGCTTCTGGATTGGGCTTAGATGTATTTAATACACACAACTGAATTGTCTGAGATCAACCATACTTTGAAACGGTCAAGCAGGCTGCTTTGGTTGCACATGAGGAACCATGAAGGCCATCATTTTCACTGACCCGTATTCAACCTACCATTTGCATACCTCCCCCACAAAGCTGTTTGCTAAAGCTAAAGTTCTTATGCAGTTCTCCTGTATTCATGGTGACAGAGACTGTCATACACGTGTTCGTCACATCTGTGCGTTTTATTGTGTGGGTATCATCTCCCAAACAAGTGAAATGTCAATGGCCTTGTTCAAACAAACACCTTAAACATCTCACATCATGTATGTTGACGAATCAATTACCTAAAAGTCAACATACTCAATGTGTCTTATTTATACACATTGAGTGCACTAATTAATCAAATACACTGCAACTATACCATGACAGCCTGTCTGTTGCCCATTTGTAGTGTTTAATACAGGCAGATTCTGAAAAATGTATGGTGATGGGTAAAATTAATTTCTCTATGTGTAATTATGTGAATGAATGAATGATTATGAATGATTATGTGACCAATAGCAGCAGACTGGGCAGCTTGCCTGGCTTAAGGACAAATCTGTCAGACAAGTCTGTTGGAACAGTAATGTTATAAAGGATAAAAGTTTATGACTTTTGAGTCCAAGCCCATAGTGCAGTTTGAGAGTACATGTGTATCACACAAAGCTGGGTTCCTAACAGGTATGAGTGAGCACATAATATATAATTCATATAGCTATGGAAATGTTTAGAGACAAGGGCCTGGCCTTTTTTGGATTAATGATGTGATTATGATTATAATTATTGCTATAACATGTTGCTCATTTCAAAGTGAATTTACAGTAAATTGGGGCCCATATGCTTACAGCATTTTTGAGACTGTCTCAGTCTAGGAGCAGGTTTCCCTGTCCTTATCCCACACTTATTCATTATGAGCTGTAAGGTGAAACTCATCCTAGACCAGCACTGTATGACTAAGAAACCAAAACTTCTTTCTCAGTGTTAAAAGTTTTGAAAATTGAAAGGCCTGACCATCAGCCTAATAACACAATGAAATCAGAAAAGGCTTTGTCCTTCACATTGACAGTTTGGTTTTTGAGACAGCATGTTAATGTGGAATTAAGTCAATTTTGGGGTGATTAATCAATAAATGGATATCAAGTGTTTCAGCAGACAGAAAACCAATGACCAGCGGCAGCTGAGATATTCCAGCCCACAAAAAGAATCCAATATAAGCACAGGGAGGCTTGCCATTCCATTTAAATATCAATGATAAACACATCAGCACATCAAAACCTTTTAGGTGCTGAAATTAAATAAATACTGAATGTCCAAATAATAAAAGGTGTAATATTTGGTAAGAGATGGTGTGGTGCAATATATATAATAATTTAGACATGAATTATAAATCATTTTGTGAATTACTAGCTGACTAGAATTACTATCTGTCTACAGTTGTTTGAGTCATAATTTGTTACTTACCAGTTACCTGTACCTCTATCTCTCTCTCTCTCTCTCTCTCTCTCTCTCATACACACACACACACACACACACACACACACACACACACACACACACACACACACACACACACACACACACACACACACACACACACACACACATTTTGTTGCTTGAATCAGAGAGCAAGTAGAGGTGAGTGAAGCCCTGTTGAAAGGAATGTGGAAAGATGAACAGATAAATGACTGCATAAAACAAGGATAAAAAGTAAAAGTTGTTTTGCTAATGGTCCATTAACAGAGAGATCACTCACTTTGCAGTGGTGAGATGAAACCCCATTAAGCTCTTTTCATGACAGCCATTACATGAATTTTAAATTTACACTAAATAAAAAAGAAGCATGTTTAATTATTGTCTGCCCCACAATACAAATGATATAATTTACAATAATTTACAATAATTTCAGTGCTAGGAAAAATATGAAAAAGTTTGTCATAGCTTATTAAAGAAAGTTCCCCTGACTTTCATTATGAAATGATGGAGGAGAGAGCAGTATCTTGTTTGATGAAACATGTTGTCAGCTTATAGTGGATTTGGAGTGTTGGAACAGAATTCACAGAACTCACTGTGCATAAACTCATAACTCAACTAATCTATTTTTTTGTAATTATTATTAATGCTATTAATTAATACAAATAATGAAACACTCCAAATGAACTTTTCAGGCTCTGTGGGCATCTGTGGCGATTAGACTTTAGATTTGTATCATTGTAACATTAGATATGTATATGAAGTGTAAATCCCTCAAAGATGAATATTGGTTGCCTGATGTTCCTCAAAGCTGGATCATTTTGAGAGTGGATAATTAAATCAGACAGAATTTACTCCTCCCCTTTTTCAAAAGGAGTCCTGATTGGCTAAACCTATGTTCTTCCTCTGTGTCTCCCCAGGCAGCATCGTGTACCTGGGAATGATGGTGGGGGCGTTCTTCTGGGGGGGCATGTCGGACAAGGTGGGCCGTAAGCAGTGCCTCCTCATCTGCATGTCAGTGAACGGCTTCTTCGCCTTCCTCTCCTCCTTCGTGCAGGGCTATGGCCTCTTCCTGCTGTGCCGTATGATTGCCGGGTTCGGGTGGGTGTTTATCTTCTTTAATAAAAGTTATATATACATATATACTGTACAGAGATAAAAAAATGACTCATATTTTGAAGCTCTGAATTGAATAGCTATTAAAATACAATACAATTTAGTCTACACATATCCTTCCAATTAATGTCAGTACTAATTACCAATATTTTTGCAGTAAAGGATTCTTTTAAAATCAACACGTCTACATGAGTTTGTAAGGCAACAGCAGAGATCTCACAGATTTTGAAAGAGGTCAAATAGTTGGTGACCAAATTGCTGGTCACAAACTAATGTGTCAAGAGGAAGTGATGGAAATCATAATGGCCTACACCAAACATATTTTTCCTCAAGATGTTCCCATATAACAAGATGTCAATGTTCCTACTCATTCACATGCTGAGAGGATTCAAGACTGGTTTCATGAGGTTCACCGAGATCAAGTGAATCATTACGACTAGTTCTGCAACACAGAATGTACAGTTTATTTCCATGTAACTCATGTCTCAAACAATGTGTTTCTTCTACAAGAAAACTACTCTCCAAGAATGGCCCAGCTGTTTCTTAGCCAACAAATGTTCAACATTGATTGTGTTTCCATTATTTTGTCTACCCCAGTATGTCTACACATATACACCCTGTACACACATGTAGTGTCTTCCCTCCCTTTCCCTGCTGGTGTGTTGTTGTTGGTGGCGGTGGTGGTTTTTGATTAGGGGTAAATTTGTTTGTCTCCCACCTGCTGTGGATGGAAAGAAAAAGGCTTCACTGATTTGCTGCAGCACCAGTGGGTATATGAGTGATTTGGTGGGGGTGTTCTTACTGCACCGGTCTGCTGTGGTGCCCCCTGTGATATACAAAAGGTCCCTCCTCTGTTGGGGTTGTCTATTATTAGGCTGAAAGAGTCAAGCCTGAACTGCTTGAAACAGTTTGGAAGCACAGTGTCTGACTGTCTGAGGCGACAGACCATGTTTATATATAGATTATAAATAGATTAAATGGATTAACTGGGGTGTAAAGTACAAGCTGATATTATTGCCATGAACTGTGAACACTGAAATCATAGTCAGATAAATAGTCATGATCAGATAAATTTGCTTAGACTAGCAATGTTTGGACCCTTTTCACTGGAGCAAAAGTCATTTCAATTAACTGCACTGAATAAATACACCTTCCTCACCAGAAAAAATGATCCAGTAACAATCTGTGACTGGAATGAACAAATAAATTGTTCACTATTACTGGTATCATAAGTGCATGGCAGAGAAAACATTAGATCCTCAAGGATACCCCCACCTATGCCAAGTGGAATGAACTAATGAACATCTTTTTTTTTTTTAAATAAAGCCAGAAATAAAGCAGTGTTGTTTTGAAAAGCGTGTTGAAAGGCAACATCAAGACATTTGTCAGGCAAGTGTGTTATGGACTGTTTCATCTTTGCAAAATCTTAGTCACTTAAAACATACCTGTAATATCAAATTTGAAGCTGTGGATAGGAAATATGCATACAGGCCGTACTCAAGCAAAGAAACAAAAAACTTTTAAAATTAAGATCAAGGAATTAAAATGCTGAAGAAAAGCTATGATTCTCAGTGAGATTAAAAATATACTTATATTCCTTGTTGTAGTTCCTTAAATTCAGGGGCACATTTCAAAGCCTTAGGAAAAAGATTGATGTGGAACTGAATCTTGCACTTTCCCAAGGACTTAATCAAGGAAAGAAAAATAAAGTCAGTGATTCATCCAGCCACTGCAGTGTATGTAAGACATGGTGCAAAGGACCAGCTGAATTCCAGTAACCTCTGCTGACACCAGATCCCTCTCCCAGTGAAGGGGCTCCACTAAAAGCAGAGCCAGTGAATTTAAGCAGTCTGGTCCTTGTTCCTTTTTGGAGATTGATCACCTCTTAATTGCACCTTTAACATTTCTCAACTCTGGACCCCAGCCTTGTGACAAGCAGGGCCTCATGGTTATTCCAATACCCAGGACATAGAATCATAAATGATGAATGCAACACTAAAAATGTTAAAAAAGGAGAGCAGCTGGTGAAGTGAACTAATAGCTAATCCCTTTCCCTGGGAGGTAAATGGAGATCGTGAGACAGCACAAGATCTAAAGATCTAGAAGGCTCAGAAGGGTATAGAAAGGGCCCTGCAGAAGTGTTTGTCATGTCTACCCTCTCTTGCTTTAGGTAATAGTCTCTTGACAGACAATGCATTACACCCCCTGGATCAATACCCGCTGCAGTCCTGGTTTCTTCACTGCCTGAAGCCCTGTGCAGTACCCGGCTAACACAGAGGACAGCTAGGTGTCTGTAATTAAGTCAGTGATCGTTGTAATTGATATGTTGTGTGGGCAAAAGCACATTGCAGATTGTTTTTCCATTCCGTTCACCAGAGTAGCACAAACGCATTACAGTAATTATCCAGCTAAATTAAAGATAACAAAATTTATTGTCGAGGAGACAAAAGGAAGTATGCACCAAATGTGCAATTAAAAAGCAGGCACAATTTAGCAACTTTTTGGTGAGAAAATGTTCTGTGAAGTAGATGGCTCTAGTCTCTACACATTTTAAGGTAAAATTTGTTTTGTTAGCCTACAACCCCATTGTGTGGTTTAACATTTAATCTGCATTGACAGAGTGGGACACTTTATGAGAAAAATGACAAAACAGGTGGATATGTGACATTCTTTGCTTTCTTGCTCCTCCCGGTCAGGTAACAGACATAGTTTCTTACAGTTCTAATTACTAGCTTATGGTGTTGCCTTCAGCCCTGTGCCAGGTAAAGTGATTGGTTCTGGCACCAAGTAAGCCCTGATAACACAAAGAAGTGGACCGCAAGAACAAAACAGGGGTATTTTAAAATTCACTCAGTGCAGTGCATCTGTATACTTAGAAGTGCAAGGAGCTATTTATCAAAAAAACTTCTCCCAGTAGAGTTATCCAATTTGCCTGTACTTTTGGGTATCGTTTTTCTTACTGCAGCAATCCAGTGTCTTCTGCTCATGACAGAACAAGAAAACTTTTTGGCAAAGCAGTCGATTATGAGGGGAGGGAAGCCTGAAGACTGCTCTTTGTTATTTTTACTGCCCATTTAAAAGTAAACAAGCAATATCAGTTTGTTTTCTGTTGACATTTTATGTCTATGTTTAAGATTTAAAGTTCAAAGGGAATATCTTAAATACACAGGACCATTAAGCTTTGTGATAAGATCATAGCCTTGATCAGGGAGCCAGGCTACTGTGTAAGTGGTCCTTGGCCTGTCACTCATCGTCCTCTCTCTGCATGCTCATGTCAGTCAGGGAGTCACTGCTTTCCCTGCAAGATAATATATTTATTAAAAGAGGAAAATTTGCAGATGGTGTTTTGTTTTAAGATCTCATTAGCTAATTGTCCCCTTTCCATTTGTGTCCTGAAAAAGCCGTTCCTGAAAGCTTGAGGTTAATTTGTTAAGGCTTGCCAAAGTGCCTTAGGAAGCGCACATTTCATTCAGGTTGAGTACTCTGTCTAATGGTTGCAACAGAAGCCCAGCCTGTTTATGTACTTCGTGTTCATTTATCAACCTATTCATTTCAGTCAACACTGAGCCTTAAGAAGTTCTGGGACTAGAAATCATCTCGGGGTTTTCTTTGAAGGTGTCAATCATTTGTTATTTTGTTATCACAGTGAAGATGCAAAACATCAATCATCAGTAAAAAAAAAACTGGAAGAGTCTTGCCATCCATGGCTACTGATAAGGCTAATTTGATTTCATGTCTGCTTCACCTGAAACCATTTTATTTTTTTCAGCTGGTCTTTATTACATTGCTCTCAAAGTTCTCTCTTCTCTCGCAAATGAAGGTTCAGCTGTCAGAAAAGATTTGCATTTTATATCCCAAGTGCTTTCAGTTCTTCAGGGATCATTAGCCAGTCTGGTACTGACTAAAGAAGATTTCCAACTGTTGTCAGGAAAAGTTTAACAAACATAAATCTCGGAGATGGGTAGGCGTACTCAGGAATCGTGACTGAGGATCTTTGCGTTTGATTCTTGTCTGGGGTCACCTTGACCAAAACGCTTAACTGAAACGTCTCCAGTCAGACACTTAATTCACCGCAGCTCTTCTGAATTGCTGCCTGGGTAATCCCTCCAGTGCCCCATGTCCCAAGTCACACGATGTGTCCCGTTTCAGGATAACTTTGAGTGTTGCTCATCGCTTGACCCTGTATCCTGTTGATCACCCCTTGCAGGATTGGCGGGGCGGTGCCCATCGTCTTCTCCTTTTTCGCGGAGGTGCTGGCGCGGGAGAAGCGGGGGGAGCACTTGAGCTGGCTCTGCATGTTCTGGATGATTGGGGGAATCTATGCCTCTGCCATGGCCTGGGCCATCATCCCACACTACGGTAAGAAATTATAATAACACCCCCACAAAACGCCCCCAGTGGTTCAACCCATATCTCTACTGTCAGCGGATTTAAAAACATCATTCATTTCAATGGAAACGCTGCCATGGAGGTAATGCCAAAGAAGGTTCTGTGTTGAATGTAATATATTAGCGAGTGCGCACTGTACAGGAAAAAACTTTGATGTACTGGAGAACACTTTGAGCTGAAACGCATTACTCATTGCTAGACTGCATGGGCCTGAGGAGTTAGCCTGTAATGAAGCGATGGGGAGCACCATTCCAAATTCTCAGAAACACAGATACATGGGAGATATAATCAAAGATATAAACTCCAGCTTTGAGGGAGGGCTATACATAATATTTTGTCAGTTTATTAGAATAGCACAAGCAACCGGGGTCAAACGTGAAAGCCTAATGGGAGAAGATAATTTATATCTGGTGTGTATAGTTTGCTTGTAAATGTTTTTAAGAAAATACTCATGGTAGATTGACTGTTACTCTGTAGGAGAATGTACAAATTAGTGGGACTGCATGATCTAAATTGAACCACATCCTGAATTTAAGGTGCTTATTCTCTGATTTTTTTGGGGGAGGGGGTGTGGTACTGCTGTGAAATTCCCGATAATTCCAGTAATGCTAATATAGTATGTGAATTACTGAATTTGTAACCCTGAAAACGCAAACATTGTACAGCTCCCTGAATCCAAAAATTTACAGGCACCCACTCAGCTAATAAGTCATATCATGTAATGTTAAAGCAAAATTTCAAATAACTGACCCTAATTCAGCATAAGAAAGTAAAGTAGGTTGTCATATGACGCTGGGACAGGGCATACTCCGTTGCATACTGCGCCATGTAATTTCTGTAAGTGGCTATAGACTGGGAGAGGTCCAGGTTAAATGATTAATGTAGGCCGAGGACGAGGATATTTAAAGGATGAAGGTACGCTTCTGGGAGACCAGCGAGGGAGATAGAGTGTGATGATTTATCACACACAGAGCAGGAAATAAGCTGTCCTCATCAATAAGGTGCAAAAAAAGCCCTCATAATGATAGTGAGAGGAAGTCGCTGCATTGGCCACGTCTTGCTTTCTGCGTCTTCCTCCTGCTCCAGCATAATTAGGTTTTTCTCCTTGCCCGTGATTTATGAATGGCTTGCCGTCAGGGAGGACTGCGACGTTGTCACAGTGTGGGGAAGGAGCTTTAGAAGTTCTCCGACACACCGCCTACCCCCAGACCTGCCCAGCAGGGGGCGCTCTGGTGTGGATGCAGCGCAGTCAGCGAGGAGACTGCATAATTCATGGTTTTCCCTAGTAAAGGCTAGCCAGGCTCACACTTAATAAAGAGACAGAGCCTTCACAGGGAAAGCTCCTGTAAGACTTTCAGATTCTCTTAAAGGGGAATACTACACTTACCAGAGGCATAAACTGTTACCTGCGTAAACGGTTCCTAAGCCTGGTCCCAGAGTGTCCCTGTGTACACAGAGTTTTATTACAAGCATTCTTGTGATGAGACAGCATTACTTGGAACATATTTAAGTTCAAGAGTGTTTTTTTCTGAAACAAAATGTAGATTTGGCTCATTACTATCATTTGCTTTGTTTTTCCCTAATTTTCCATAAATAGTTTAGTATCAAAGACAAGGTGTTCATATTTTAAGCATGTTGTACTTTTATTTGTGGTCTATCAATTTAGCAAGACAAAATATAACCTTCCTGAAAAGTAACAATACTGCACATATTGCAGTTAAGGTTAGAATGAAAACCAACCTTAACAGGGGTACCTCAGGACTTAGGGGCTGGGAATTAGTGGCCATCAGATGGCTTGCACAACGTCATTTTGACTGCTCATACTCCTCTTATATTTAATACATGAAGAAGCCTTGTGGAGGTCTGCACAATCTTTGCAGAAAAAGGAATAGAGAGCACTGTGCTTTTGTTGGCCTTCCTCAAAATAGATTTCAGAACACACAAAGAGAACAAACCTCCTTTTTTGAAGTCCTAATTTTAATGTGAGATTTGCTTCACACTGATGAAAGTCCCACTGAGCTTGGGGATGTTTGCAAGGAAGGTGAATGTAATATATAGTCTATGACAAAGGAGGGCAAGAGTTCACTAGGCGTCCATTGATTTTACTTTAAAAGGTACGAAATTGAATAAAAAAAAAATCAAAAACAAGACTGGGGCCATCATAAAACAAGCTGTTGCTTTCTCTGTCCGATGTTGTTTTTTTACTGCCATCAGGTGCCTGGACCCATAATTGAGGTCAATTGATTGGTTTTAACAGGTTTTTTTTCTATTAACAACCAGTGAGTATAATTGGCTTTGCCGTATTTCCATTCAAAGGAGAATGTGTGGGAAAACAAAAGCTCACGTGAGAGGGCTTGTGGTGACTCTCCCAAAGGCCTTTGATTTACACTCCTTTTGGTTTTTTGTTGTGGCCAAAATTGTAATGTCGTTATTTATAATCTGAGTCGCTGGGTTGAGACCGTGGACTCCGGGGGCGAGCTCAGGGAGGGCCAATGCATTTCACAGACTGCCTGGATCCAGCCAGCCAAGCGCTTGGTCAATTATACACATAATCCTGGTAATGAGATTTTCAATGGCACAGGCTAAACATTAACCCTCTGGGGATCCCTGCTACTTTTTCACAAAAGAGGCAATTACAAGAATGGACTACTCTTTCGGTGTGAGGAATTCGGAAATCCTATCCTGGAGCTCCGGTCCCACACTGACAGCCCCAGGCCACCTGATTTCTAGGTCTATCTGTTATGACTTAGCAAGAGCATTCAAGCTCTTAGGATGTTAATGATTCGCCGTGCTCTGCGATCTGCATTTACAGTCTTGGGACCTCAGGCCTGAAAGACTGCATCTGTAGTGCAGTGGTGGGGGTTTAATTGATCTCAGACAGGATCTCTGTGGGCCCACTGACAGATCCCAGGTTCTGGCTCCTCTCAGAACCACTCTGCCTTTGGCTGTGGTCCAGCCAGGCCCGACACAATATCGATCTGCCGGATCGGAGTGCTGCAAGGCCACCATCACACGGCCTGTGGATGCAAGAGAGGGAAAAACTCTGTATCCCATCATTCACCCTCCCCGCCATCCAACACGTAATCAATTAGGGAGCGAGCTCGGCAGAGCTGCTTCTCAAAGATAAAGAAAAGGCAAATTGATATGCATCCGCCATATTGTTCGGGAATCACAGAGACATTACAGCACAGCCTTTGTGGGTATTTTGTGCTTCTTGTCTGCTTGGAGTATACACAGAATTCCATTGTTTTCTCAACATCAAAATCACAATTTGGCACTTATTCTTTTTGTAAACCAGGGCCAGACATTCAAATGTCATTCTGCACTTTTTGCTGATCGTGGCTGCTCTCCTTGCCTTTGAAGTCACAAAGTAAGCAAGACCCTGAGTAAAACAACCACAATGGACAATATCATCAAGGTCTCCTGGTATCTCTCATTGCATGATCTAAAAAGCTATTTTAAAGCTCCCCCATTATGTTGTACAGTGGTGTTATTCTGAAACGGCACACAATGACGGAGGGAGCCTCGCATTGATTTTCTTGCATTAAACACTAGTCTGTGGGAGGGCACGTTCAGCACGACATTTTTCGCCCACACTGACACGTGCCATCCTAGTACTGGGACAGAAAAGGAGGCGGGTAGAGCGTGGCCTGTTTTCACTTTGTTTCGCATTTAATGCTGGGGAGAAGATGTCGGAAAGACCCTTTAATGTGCAATAATAAATTCATTCAAAAGGGGAAATGCTTGGTTAAATTTCCTTTGATTTCATTCCAAGTAGAATTCAATTTTAGGCTAATCATTTTTTGAAGACATAAAAACAGGTTTAAGGCTCACTCTCGTATTTACAATTGCTCATCAATGCAGAATCCGTCTTAATAAAGCATATGGATTCAGCAGCTTTTTCCCCAAAAGGAAGAGGCAGACAACATCTCAAAAATATTAATTAAAAGTGTGTTTTAAATAACCTAAAGCATACCGATAAATTTACATCATTGTCAGTAATGAGTTTTAAAGAAGATATCTAAATAGCGGCCTCTAGTGGCAGGATAATAATTTGCTGAAAGGATGCTCAAAAGAGGCATGACACGTCCAATTTGTCAGCTGCAATTCATGTTTTAATAGGGGCCACATGAGCTGAAACTGGATTATCAATGGACAAAACATTTATTTCCACTGCTTTGCCACCTCCACCATTCAAATTCATGGTTTAATTTAAGGCAAACAGTGAACTCAGGAGGAACGTACAAAAGAATGTATGCAGCAAGAATGTAGGAGGAATACCTGGTAGCTCTAGTATTCCCCAACCGCTGGCCTATAAGACTTGGTGTCCCTGTTGAAATGGGTCAAAGGTCATTCCAGCAATAGGTCAAGAATATGGCAGGACCGCCTCCTACACCACCTTGAACCACAACTGTACCCCTCAGAAGCTCACAACGACAGTCATT
This sequence comes from Albula goreensis, assembly GCA_022829145.1. Classification (NCBI taxonomy): domain Eukaryota; kingdom Metazoa; phylum Chordata; class Actinopteri; order Albuliformes; family Albulidae; genus Albula; species Albula goreensis. Next base: position 11,159,343 of record CM040744.1, read on the forward strand.
GTTGTTTGAATTAATCTAAAAGCTGTTACAATTAAAATTTACTGTATGTCCAATTGACAGATCTGAAATTAGACGAGAGCAATCTAACTGCATGTCACAATAGTCAACTGACTTTACTAGGCTTGCATTTCTCTACACTCAAGGTGTCAGACTCAGTTTACGGAAGGCTACATTGATGATGATTTCTGCTCCAACTTCTGCTTCTAATGACTTAATCTGACCCATTACATATTCAGACTTTTATTTCTTGTTTTTCTTTTGTAGTGACAGTCACAAGCGAAGAGTTTTTGTGCCCTGCTCATTTTCTCTACAGCATCTATTGGGACTTCCCTAGTTGAATATGTACATGGCTAATTAAATGATTGAACCAATTAAGTACGGGGAATTTTCTCAAACAAAAGCCAGCATCCTAATGGCCCTTCAGGAATTGGGTTTAACACCTCTGCTCTGCACCAACTGCTCCATAAAATTATTTTTGAATATGGCGCAAAGGAAGTCATTACAGAAGTGGAAAAAAATCAACAAGGCTTGGAGGGGCCAATTGAAACAAATTCATGCCATGAAATCCTTTTAAGAAACACATGGCGATCCACTCAAGGGAAATGGATTTTGGCCCAGATGAACTGCTTGCCTCCCCCACCCACCCCCTCAGCCCAGCCCTTAGTCTCAAGACTGTATTCCAAGCAGGGCTTATTTCATACTCTGTGCTCAGATCGCCCCCTGTTGGTTGGTGACATGAGGACACTCAGCCAATCATCTGTTGCAGAGTTCACAGGACCACAAACAGTTACCACTGCAGTGCGGTTCCCTGGATATCAGTCCCAATCTGCGTACACGTCTCTGTGCCCTGTCAGTGTTAAAAAAGGAGATGTAGTACCTTACAACTAACTGGTATTTTCCCTGGGTAACTACAATCTAACCTTTATGTACGCATACATTATATGCACACGTGGTGACAGCAACTTGGCCTGAAATGTGTTCATTAAATTAATTAATTTACCTTATAGCTGAGTTTATCATTTGGGAAGTACTTTGTGCAACACATAGTGTAAGTATGTTTTGGGGACTGTCCATTGAGAAACCTTCTAGCAGTTTGTTTCTTGCCTCTCTGGCTCTGTTAAAGTGCGTGACTGCATCATTTGCGTGGCCGTGTCTTGTGTGAGCTAGAGGGAGAAACTGTGCGGCAGGAATGCTTGCTCACATGTGGCGGGAAGACTGCGAGTGCTGCTCGTTGCGCAGTGGTCCGTGGCCTCCCATGATGCAGTGCGCTGCGGGCGAAGCACTCGAGGGAGGACCCTGGGGAAGACTGATGAGGCTCGACGCGGGTATGCTGATGGGATCAGGGGGTGAGGTCTAGGGAAAACTGTGGTGCCGTTCTGTTAGAAAAAATGCATTCAATTAAAGCACCCCCCTCTCCATGCTTGACAGACTCGATGGTGTGATTCATTTTTCTTTTCCAATGGGAAGGATGGAGAGAGCACCTCTCACGTGCTGGGAGAGAGAGAGAGAGAGAGAGAGAGAGAGGGAGAGAAAGAGAGAAAGAAAGAGAGAAAACATGGTTACCCAAAGAACAATATATATGTGGTCACTGTATGACAGGTGATGTAATGCCAGAGGTGCACTTACTCTTACACTGTGAGAAACATTTAAATATATAATATATATGCATGTGTGTCTTACAGAAACCATTATTTAAAAAATACTTCAAAAGTTGCTAAAAATAAATATGTATACTTACAGAAATTATATATATATATATATATACATGTACATGTAGTACAAGTACATGCATATTTCTTATATTGTTAATATTGATGTTACGGTTAATTTACAGTTCATGTAAAATGAATGTTTTGGTAATGCTGTGCTGATGTGTGGTCATGGCAGTAAAGCCCATTTAATTTTGAATTTGAATTTGAGACAGGAAAAGAGAGAGGGAGGACCTTATAAGAACCGTGCACCTTAAAGCATGGGTAAGGAATGGGTAAAATCCTGGAAAACAAAGGCAGGAGTTAGATAATAGCCGTTATTTCCTTTTGACCGAGCCCTGAATCCCTCAGCTCCAAAATGGTAGAAAAAAACATTGTTTAATATGTGGAGCGACTGGTTTAAAGCCTCCCTTCCTGATCACTCTCAGGGTATCCCTTGAGGGAGCTCTGTTGAGCATCAGCTGTGTGAAATGTGTAAAACGCGAAACGACATTTAGATTTTTGTTGCACCTTTCTCCTGCACTTGCTGTTGTTCTTGTTGTATTGGGTAATGATGATGCATGTGTTCCCCTCAGTTCAGAAAATTCCAGAACTGAGACACAGTGGAGCTGAGGTGGCCCAGGAGAACACCCTCAGCCTAAATGGGCTTTGTGGTGAAATGTACTTGAGCATATTATGTCTACCATTCTTGTCATTCTGTCTTGCATTGGTTGTCGTATCAATCCTGTCAAAACAAAGACTGCTTTGTACTGGGGATAGGAGAATTGGCGAGAGAAACAAAGTGACGTGTTTTTATTTTTTTGGGAGTGGTTTCCTGTAAAATATGAAGGTACTGAATTTAATGAATGCAGTGAATGGTCGGGCATTGGACAGTCAAACCGTCACTGAAAACAGCAAGCCATGCCCAGTTTAAGTCTCTACAGCAGAAGTTGACTCCCAATTATTCGCAAGGGAGTATTAGCGCCTTTTTTTTTAGCCATATGTCTTGATGCCTTCCCCCAATGCCTAGTATTCTGTTTCACTGAGAAGGGACTCGGCCAAGAAAACAGCAGTGTGTGAAAATAATTGCCGAGAGAGTTGAGTGAAGCCATCTGAATGTCTCTGATGAAAAGATTTTGGAGCAAGCTAAAAATGTCTCCCTCTGTGGCAGTCTGTAGGTCCCTCTCTTCCCTCGTGTGCACATGAGGAACGGTCCCTGGAGTCCCTGTCACACACTCCGAGACAAATATCTCCAAGTTGTTATTTAAAGCAATTTGAAATATTGACATGACATGCTTCCAGAATGTTTTCACTCTTGAAATTGAGTGCATAATCTACCTTACCAAGTTAAGTCATTATAAGAGTGGCACGGGTAGTTTGAGTGAGGAGTCGTGTTTTCTTTAATGACTTGACTCCTCTTCCTCTGAAATGTGTGAGGCTCCATGTGTTTCTTTATACATGATGTACATATTCCCTTAACATATAACATAAATATAGAAGTATATGCATCATAAAACGAGAATGTAAGGACTTAAGTCCATCCTCAAAAAACGGAGCATGGCAAAGCTGACTGAAATGACAACAAATAAAATATTATAGAGAATCTATACGTTATAAGTATGTATGTCACATGACAAATTTAGAATGAATAATGACATCATCAACAAAGTCTATACTAAGACTAACATATATGATTTTCTTTGCATCAATAACTGAAAGACCTCTCATCCCAGCATATGTGTATGTTCATTAAGCTCTTCGGCTTCGGTGTTTAGACAGCAGCCTGTAATGCTCAAATCCATTTTGTTTTTCAAATCCAGATCTGTCTTCAGACAAGTTACTGGCTCGTGGTCATTCACTGAAATTGCCATGCTGGTTGTTATTTTTTTGTGGCAGAGTGCAATAACTTAAATCAATCATGTGGGAATAATGAAAAAAATACTTGATCCAAATGGATTGGTCTGATACAAGCTGCTCAGGCAGGAATCGGATTTGTGTCGGATTTGAACTGCCTACAAGTGTGGATCAAATCGGATATGAAAAAAAAAACGGATTCCTTGTGGCTGTTTGCTATCTAGACCTGAAGGAAAAGATGGAGGAAAAAACCTTCGGCCTGCTGGTGGTGACTGATGTCACTGTGCTATGTTTCATCTGCGCAGGCTGGAGCTTCAGCATGGGATCCGCCTACCAGTTCCACAGCTGGAGGGTGTTTGTGGTCGTCTGCGCTCTGCCCTGTGTCTGCGCAGTCGTAGCCCTCACCTTCATGCCAGAGAGCCCTCGCTACTACCTGGAGGTAAGGAGAAGCAAGAAAGGGAGTGGAGGACAAAGTAATGAGCTCGTGCTCCATATTGGGGGAGGGAAACTGTTGCCAGAGAGATGGAGAACATCCTGACTTTCATGGTTACTCTGGACTTCATGGTACATTCAAGCAGCTGATTACACAGTTAATACATATTAACCAGATTTATTGGGTTTAAACCGGCTGCTCATCTTCAGGTGAAAACAAAAGCCAGCGGGCCTGTAGCTTCTCAAGACCAGGGCTGAATTCCTCTGCTTTAGACACTGTACAGTTGCAAGCAATTTCACTGCAACATGTATTTCAAATCACCGCTCTTACGGCTAATCCCTTACCCAGACGAACACTATATGGCTTGAGATAACACAATATCAAACATAAAGACAGTGACTATCGCAGATTAAACTGAAATAATAGTAGAATGCAAGGGCTTTAATAAATCTCAGACTTATGCAGTATAGTAATTATGAGTCTCACACAAAGCCAAGAGGCAGTATTGAGACAGAATGACTGAATGAGACAGAATGTAAAACTGATGAAATGTTCCTGCTCAGTGCACATTTAATTTAGGCACTCAGGTAACTCGTACCTTATTATTATTGATTGGAACACAAAAAGAAAAACATCACTGTGTCTTTTACGCTCCATAAATTATCCCCGATCATCTTGTTTTTACCTTGAGGGAAAACAAGCTAATTAAATCGTAATGGACCCTCTGTCTTTCCACGAAAGGATCAGATGTGCAAAGAAAAATTGTTGCAAATACAACTCTTTCTCAGAGAATACTGGTGAGAAACACCCTTGGAAGTTAATGACTCATCTTTGTCGTGACTCTGCTTCCCTGTCATCTCGGCCCATCTCGGGAATGAGAGCTGTCACGAGTTCCCATTTGCGCCGGCAGCTAATCCCGCTAATGCCTCCGCTTCTCCTATCAGGTGGGGAAGCATGACGAGGCCTGGATGATCCTCAAGCAGATCCACGACACCAACATGCGGGCGCGTGGGCAGCCGGAGAAAGTCTTCACTGTGAGTCTACGTGGATTTTCTTACTTTCAGAGCTAAGCAGCTTAACACCGCTTGTATTTAAACTGCTACACTAAATGTCATATGCATTTAAAAAGCAGTTAAGGTATCCATATACATATTTGGCAAAGCTTGCATCGCAGGGTGAGTAGTACAGTGAGATTAAAGCTGTCAATGGCATGCTGAGCATATAACTGAGGATGTCAACTATGCAGACCCTGTAAAATCACAATTTCAAGCTCAGTCACAGTAAACCTTAAAGACTGGGCCCTCCATGGTAGCAATTAGCCAGCTGATAATAGAGTATTTTTCTCTTTGAGTGAAGTGACATACCATTGTCAGTGTGTTAGATTTAAATGGTGCAGCATGATTAGAATAACAATAAAAGTATAAATATGCCGTGATTTCTGCATATTTAAAGCCGATGACTCATGTGCAGGTGAACAGAATCAAAATCCCGAAGCAGATTGACGAGCTGGTGGAGATGCAGTCAGAGTCAGGGAACCCCCTCTCCAAAGTCCTCTTCAGAGTGAAGGCAGAGCTTTATGGGGTAAGCCTGGCTCAACACGATCCCCACAAATTACAGTGTTGCTCACTGAATGCCATCCCAAACTTATGCTATGTTTTTGTGTACAAGTACTTCCTATAAATGAAAGGGGAAGGGGACCAATGAGATGTTACCATAATTAATCTGTCAGTTTGTTGTTTAGTGTTTTGAGGTCAAGTTTCAAAACTGGATCCTGCTTCAGGATAATACACGTCCTCTCTTTTCAGATTTGGTTGACCTTTTTGAAATGCTTCAACTATCCAGTGAAAGACAACACTGTCAAGCTCGCTATTGTATGGTTCACCCTCTCTTTCGGGTAAGTCAAAATGACCTCATGGGAACGAGTCTTGCTTCTTATTTTTGCATTTAGGCCATGCATATTTCTGTGCCAAGACAAGAAAGTTTGTGTGTTGCATCAGCGCAATTTCATTTCCAGCCTTCATGTAGAATATGAAAATACTCACATTTCACATGAAGACTGTGAAAATGAAATTGTGCAACATCAGAATAACAATAAAAGTATAAATATGCCATGATTTCTGCATATTTATAGCCGATTATCCCTGACTCAATATTGCACAACCTTTTGTAGTAACATTGTGTCAAAAATTTATAAAACTATTCTTTAACTGTCCCCTTTACTCTTTATTCTGTTCTTTAACTGCCCCCTTTCTTTAACATGGATTTAAAAATGAGAAATACACCAAATAAAGTATAAGCTAGATAACTTTTGCAGACCAGACACTCATCAGGGTTTTGGATTTAAGTGTGAGGAATGTGATATTAAAGTATAAGTGTGTTTTTAATTACCCCACACTTGGCCACATCTCCAGCATCTGTAAAATGCAAAAGTAGCCTTCAGCCTCAGCTACTTTGTGCTGACAGTGCAGTTTCTGTAGATTCCTGCTGTTTGCCCTCCCGGCAATTATGCAGATAAACGCTCCATATGTTGCATAATGTGAGTTCTAGTGTCACCTAAAAAACACTGATGGAAAGTGACCGGCCTTCAACAGGAAACAGAACCTCAAAAACTATGAACATATGCAAATTAATGTCCTGTACCACAGATGGGCAGTGACCATGGTACACGGTGTTTGAATTTTTTGCAGAAACAGAATAGATGCATTCTGGGATTGGAATATGAGTGTGGCAGATGTGTATTTGCTGCTCAGCTACACTCTGCTGGAGTTTAGAGTCAAGAAAGAGTACAAAAAATAGGTTTGTGATCTGCTGTTTTCCCACTGACAGTAGCTCAGATGTTTTCTCTTTGCATATGGTACATAAATAGCGTCTCTGAGAAGAATACAGTAAACAGACGGATTTATGAGAGGACCAGGGTTGGTTTTAAACAAGTTCTAATGATACTGGTGTGAGATGTTCATTTGGGTTAAGAGTTGTGGAGAGCGTAATAAGTGTATTTTCGGACAGATCATCTGTTTCAAAGCTGGGTCCTATTTTGATCGCTGTCAGTTTTTGTTTTAATTTGATACTCCTGCCAAACAAAAAACGGCAATTTTGTTTAAGTATTTCAGTATTTCTTGGGTTCTCCTCAGTAAAAGAATGTACTATTGGAAGTATGTAAAGTTTACCTACCTTAGTTACCATAATGGAGGTAGCAATGTGATAACATAACATCTCAGTCATAGTTACTTATTTGTCCAGCCAACTTTGTTAGTTGAAGATGTCTCTTGGAAACAGCTGTTAAAGGCTAAAGGAATATTGAGTAGAAACTGGTTGTGTAAATGCTAATGAAGAAGCTGGAGAAAAAATAAATGTACGGATGCCACATTATTACACATAATATAAAATCTACACTAAAAGGACTAATCTAGACTAAAAGGACCTGATCACTACACAATACCCTACCAAGTTTTGTTCATTATCTTTCAACCAAACTTCTTCAATGTGTGCAAACAACGTCTGAATATCTCAAGTTTATTCTTTCATCTACTGTGTAACTTTAAAACTAATTGAGGGTCTTTTTTAAACTTAAGGACTGTTGCCTGTATATGAGATGTGCAGATTTTCAGCCCATTTGATCACACTCCACTGCATACTTTTTTATCATATTTGTACTTGGTATCTTGAGTGTCTAAAATGCACAGTTGGTGCACAGTAAGGAGGTGAATTTAGAAGGTGTATAGGTGACACAGATAAAGGTATAGCTCTTGTCATGCTTCTTGTACATTGTTACAGTCTAGTATGCACAGGAGGCCATCTTAAGTGAAGCTCTCAGTCACAGTTGACAAGTTTAGTTGAAGAAGCAGCTTCGCAGGTTGTTTCTACAGACACAGCCAAAATAGTATGTGTCTATTCTTACAGTATTGTATGTGATCTTCTTGATTGTGGTCAGATATGGCATTGTTGAAAAAAAAATTGATGTTGAGATAAAGACTTGGCACACAATTTCTCTTTTGATTTATATCACATGACGTAAATCTGGAACACTGTGAACCCCTTCAAATCCTGTTTACCATAGAGAATGTTTCTATGATGACACCTGGTTAGGCCAGGCTCCCTTTATCTCTGTATTTCCATCTAAGGATCAAACAGTGTCTGGCCGTAGCTCAGATTGTTATCTCTGCAAATGCAAATACAAGGGGGAAAAGTCAGGCCGTTTAGAATGCATTCATGCTAGTGTTTGCTATTTGCATTTTAATATTTGCCCATGCTTTCCGTGTTTTTTTCCTCCACCTGTTAATTTAAATGCACCAGGTGGAACTTTGTCATTTTGATACATCAGTAGCTGTGAGAGAAGTAGCACAGCAAAATGTTTACTTAAATAGCAACTGCATGTTGGGATAATCGGAATTGCACTCATTAATTTTGATGCTGACGATCCTTCATGTGTTTGTGCAGATGAAAATGTAATATAGGTTGGAATGGGACTTCGCATTTCCTGACTGCTATTATGGTAATGCTGTCTTGAATTATATAAACATACTTATGTAATCTATATATAAAATATTTTACTTCCAAAGCTCACGAAAGCAGAGTAATAGATAGTTGATAGAATAAGTTACTAAGTTTTCATTTTCTTTTTTCCACAAATGGAGAAGAAAAATACTGAACGTTTTGGTGAAGACATTATTTTACTCCTGGAATATTGTCAAATGCTCGCACTACACATTCCAAAGCTCATTGGACATGTCAGCATCTCACTTCTTGAAGTAAAGCATATGTTCTTTTTACGCCCCTGCTACGATTTGGGATTTTAGCCTGTATGAATTTGTGGTGGGACCCGATTTTTAAAGCTGTGTTGTTGATCCTTGTCTTTGGGGATTTGAATCAGCTGAATTGTGGCAGCATCCATACACACAGTAACAATTATGGAATGCATCGCAGAAACCTCCAAATATGCCCCTTTACTTCCCACTGCTTGTTGTCATGCCAGTTTCCCAGCATGCATCTGGTAAAAAAAAGGTGCTTTGGCATTTCATTCCCTCAGCTGTAATTTTTGTGTTTAATGCAAATACAACATTGATCATCTGACTGACTCTCAAAAGTATAAAAAGCCCCAGAGGGATCTGGTTCCCAGTCACAGAACAGATCAATGTCAACTGTGTGGCTCAGAGATGAAGCGTTTTATTTCACTTTTATTTCTTTGTGGTGGAAACATCCTGTTGCACAGCTCTGCTAAATATTGTGCTGACTGGATTTACACGAGCAGCTAGAGACATATTGGAGACAAAGTAATACAACCTTATGACTGGAGCTGTATGTGGTGCCATTAAATATGTTTCTAATATTCTGGAAGAAAATAAATCATAAATAACTTTAGGAGAGTAAATACAAGCATGGGTTTCAATGTGATATCAACAAGATTAACCAGTTTTCAAGCTGTTATTAACTTCAGAAAAAATCATTCAAATTCCTTCAGATGAAACTAAATTAGAAATGCTTCTTTTTAACTAATTCCTTTTGATTAGGATAACCTGTAGACAATAACTTGAGACAGTCTTCTTACCTCCCGTGTGGTATTTTATTTGTTGCAAATAAAATGCAGTACTTTTCATCATACAGTCTTTAATGGTGGTCCTATTATATAATTTTGTCTCTCATTGAAAATGGAAGTGCATGGTCTTACTCTTACTTAGATGTGTTGCCTTTGCTTGGATGCGTTGACATCATTGCATTGCAGAGGAGAGCTGGTGTCCTTTGAAAAGCACAAAAAATACTTGAGCTGCTGAAACATTTAAAGAAGATAAAAGAGAACAACCCAAAAGTTACAATCCCAAAAAATATTCTGTTATTGTCACTGGTCCGAATGCTCACCTCCACTGCACCTCACTGTTTTGTTTCTGTCTGATCACAGTTTCTACGGCCTCTCCGTATGGTTCCCCGATGTCATCAAGCACCTGCAGGCAGACGAATACGCCACCAAGGTCAAGACCCACAACAATGAGCGCATTGAGGATTTCACCTTCAACTTCACCCTGGAAAACCAAATCCACACCAACGGGGTGTTCATCAATGACAGGTGGGGGGCGCTGTGATTTACACACTCTCTCTTATCTGCTCCTCGGCCTGGAAATTAAAATCCTTATCTGCCCTGTTTCTACTCTGTCGCTGGTTTTATTGCTCTCTTTCTCACAGAGGCAAATAACCCCATCATGCATTGCTGTACCGTAGTGGCAAGGCCCACAAATGAAACAATGTTTCAGCGCATCTCATTAATATCGTCAAATAGGATATCACTGTTAACCTGCATCGTCAGTAACAACAGCCGCGCTGCCTCATCCTGAAGAAAATGTCGGACATATTAATCCTACCAGCAATTTTAGCAGCATAATTTATTTCTAGCTGAGGCCATATGAATGGAATGAGTTATGAAATATTCAGAGAGACTCAAACGAAGGGCATTGGCTGCAGGGAGCAGAGAATAAGTCCTTGAGTTGCACTGGTGCATAAAAAAGCTTCAATCAGCGAGCAAATAAATGCTGAGTTAAGTGTCCTTTTGACGCAGTTGCTGTTAAGAGATCTGAATTTGCAACCTTTCAGTAGATTATTTGAAGAGAAGTGAACAATTTGCCTTCAGCTATGCTTCAGTCGGCGCCTGTTTAGAATGCATCTTCCACCTGAAGCAGTATTAGATGAACTGGCTGTACATGAGTATATCTCTCTCATCTTTCAACGGCAATGGCATTTTCTTCTATGGGTCTCTACAGACAGTAGGATGTCGATGGAGGGATAAACATAAGAATTTAACAAGAACTATGTTTGCAATTAAACTGACTCTGTGCTTGAACCTGCTGGATTTATTCAAATGAGACTTATGTACTATGGAAGGGGAGAGTAAATAAATACTGTCGGATATTACAAATGTTGCATAACAAAGAAATAAAGAACTGAATAATATGTGCAATGATGCACCCTGTGGCCTTGATAACAGTATGAATCACAGGAATCAAATGAATCAAGGAATGAATGAAGGAAACATATCTTGACTGCACTCATGCCAACCATGATATTAAGAATCTTTTAATTTAACAGCGGGTTAGGGCAACTAAGCTATGGCCCATGGCCACGCTTCTTCATACGTACGAGATGTTCCCTGTTATTTTGCAGGTTTATAAGCATGAAGTTCAAGTCGGTCACCTTCATCGACTCAACATTTCGAAACTGCTACTTTGATGATGTGACATCAGTAGGCTCTTACTTCAAGAACTGCACTTTCATTGAAGCTTTTTTCTACAACACTGGTAAGTCAGAATACTCAAATGACAGAACAAAACTACACTGTCAATGTTCCTCTCTGTTATACATTGAAATATATTTTATGTTTCTCATAGCACTGGGTATGTTGAATGTTGTGTGACTGTATCTTTTTATAATCATGACACGAATGTGCAACTTCTCGTTTTTACTTGAGTGGGTATTCATAACTAATGATAAGCCATATACATTGTATGAAATACATGACACATAGTTTAACTAGAATTTTATTTGCAAGGCTTGATGAAATGTATTTCTTTGTACTATAATAACTGGATGAGATTGATCATTGTACCGCATTTTATAAAACTTGAAATCAAAACACCGCCCTCTAGTGGCTGTGTATGCTGCAGCAGTATGAAGGACTGAAGTTTTGCAGAGAATGTTTTGATAAAACAATCTCATGTTTTTCTTTAATGCTCCTTTCTAAATGACTCCCTCAGTTTTTGTTTTTGTTTTTTTTTTTGCTAAAAGTAATGTCACGGTAGGGCACATTCACTTCCACTTTTGAAAGATTACATCAAAGAGATGAGAGATGAGGTGTTCTGAGACGGTAGACCCAAGATGACTTCAAAGAAAGGGATCTGTTTTTTGTAAGAGGTCTTGAAGACTGCCTCAGACTGTTTTCAGAATACAAATATAAGTAACTCAATTCACACTTAGTTAACACACAGATGTCAGATTGGTGCTTGAAAGCAATTAAACATTCTGGCAAAAATGATTTGAAATGGAACTCAGGGATAGTCATGAACACATAACATATCAACAGCCCTAATTAAGACTGATGCATAGATATTTAGAATAGATATACAGAATGCATAGATATACAGAATAGATATATCGAGTGCATGGATATATCACATTGATATATAGAATACATAGATACAATGCATAGATACGTAGGAGCATGCCAGGCCTAATCAAACACTGTCCCTGGTTTGATTTTCTCCTTGAACCTTACATGGTCTTTTTTATGTGCTCTGCTGCTGAAATTAAACTGCCAGTGTGTCAAAACAGAAGGGCATCATGGGTAATAACCTTGGCTGAAGGCCTAAATTCCCATATACTCACTACAAAGGAGACAATGAAATGGACGAATTGATGTTGCATTAACCGAATGGCTGCAGGATGTACTGTTTTCTTCCTTTCTTCAATTTTCCCCTTCGCTTCATTTGGAGCTCACCCAAGGCTTACGGTCTCACCCGTCAGGCCCCAGTCTGATAGAGGCGTGCAGAGACAGGTGGGGGTGGGGGGCGGAGGGGAGGGAGAGAGGGGGTGCATTGACAGTTTGTTCCCTGGGGCTTGCGCGTCACAGAAGATGTGGAAACAGTACAGCAGAACACAAACTGTCTCTCTGGCAAATGCAAAATGCCAAACTTCAAAATCCAAAAGAATACCAACGGCTGATGAAGCCTCCGATTATTGCATGAATTTGAGGAAACACGTGACTGGCCTTTGCAGACGCTTCTCCAAACAGTTTGATTGCCCTTCATCAACCACTGCATTCCATTCCTATGACATTAGATATCGACGACTCCAAGCTGATCGACACAGAGGTGATAAACAGCACCTTCCACCACAACAAGACGGGGTGTCAGATGACCTTTGATGATGACTACAGTGCCTACTGGGTGTATTTTGTCAACTTCCTCGGGACGTTGGCGGTTCTGCCGGGGAATATCGTCTCTGCACTTCTCATGGACAAAATAGGACGCCTGTCGATGTTAGGTAATGCCTCTTTTCTCAGACAGGCTTGTACGCCTGTGACATAATGTTTATCCCCCTGAGAAGCACACCGCAATGAATATAGTAACTCACAGGCCTCAGAATGCAAAGTCACCATCATGATTGTAGAATTGTCTGTTTTGGGCAGAACTTCTGTACAACTGTCATATACAGCTCTGGATTCCTAAAACACTGTATTTGTATAAGTTGTTATCTTATGGTTTTAGTTCCCAGCAAGCTTTTGTACACAATTTTGAGCTACCGTTTCATTGATGATCCATCTAATATAAGTTCATGTGTGATATTTCCAGACATATTGATTGAATTGTAATATTTGGAACCGAAAGTGTTAGCTCTCCATCTACAGGCCTGGAAATGGAGATGACATCTGTGTACCTGTGGTGCTGTTTTTGCATTGCTACCTGCAGGAGGGTCCATGATCCTGTCTGGGATCAGCTGTTTCTTCCTGTGGTTTGGGACCAGTGAGTCCATGATGATAGGCATGCTGTGTTTATATAACGGCCTGAGCATCTCTGCCTGGAACTCTCTGGACGTGGTTACCGTGGAGCTGTACCCCACAGACAGGAGGTAGGCCATGAGCATGAACGTTAGCCTGCTAGTGCGCAAGTAGTGTGCTCTTGTATATTGATGATAACAGGGTCAAGTAGTACTGTTACGTAAGGTGGAATTAGGACACTGAAGACGTACCGTTTGGATGAGTTACCATTGACTACAGTTGCAATCAAAACTCCTACATTGTAATGAAACATTGATTTCTCCATCTTTCCTGTGTAACGATAGGTTGGCAGCAGTCCTTCAAGACTCTGCTCCCTGTGTATAAGAGACTCCACTGAACTGAAGGCCATTATACATATTGGTGTCTTCTTTTTATATAACCACTAATGCAGGGAAAGCACTTCCTACTCAGAACTCGTGCAGCACTTCAAGCTGTACTGGTCCTCAGATGGTACGAAATGAAAATTAGAACACAAACACAAACGTGTCTCTCCATGTGAGTCCCCCCCAGTAACATTCTCTCCCATTCTACCTCTTTCCCTTTCTCTCTTTCCCTCTTTCTCTCTTGCCCACTGTGTTCCAGGGGCACGGGGTTCGGGTTCTGCAACGCTCTGTGCAAGCTGGCGGCTGTTCTGGGGAACATGATCTTTGGGTCGCTGGTGGGCATCACAAAAGCCATCCCCATCCTCCTGGCGTCCTCCGTGCTGGTGTGTGGGGGTCTGGTGGGGCTGAGGCTCCCAGACACCAGGACCAATGTCCTCATGTAACCCCGCCACTCCGGGACCCGCGCAAAAGGCTTAGACCGCACAGACACACCCCTGCGCTTCGCACCTTTCTCTTCGTTCATCCATTTTTTCCCACCTCACAGCCAGGTTTCGTACAGGCTTGTTTTGTCAAACAGTCAAAGAAGTCATGGCATGACGTTCAGAAACACATACATCAATGTCACAACATCATGTTTCATAATGCATTATAGCTTTTACAGTATATAATACCATCCACAGGGTTGGTTGGATGGATCTGTGGAGTCATGTTTAGTATTTGTCCATATTATTATTGTTGTTATTATTATTATTATGCTTATAACAAGCTGGCTCAAAAAGATATATAAAGTACAGCAATTAATGTTTTTTTAGTTGTCATGATTTGTTACAGCTCTAAATTATTTTCATTTTCTTCAAAAAACATTGCAGAAAATACAGGACGAAAACCCTGAGAAATGTGTTGTTTGGACGTGCTAAGCAGGCATAAATGAGACGGCCTTTACAAGCCCAGTTCATTAAAGCCTGTTACACTGGGCCTAACATGTTAACTGGCTGTATTTAATTCAGAGAAGGACTCTGGGTGCCCTCCAAGTGGGATAATGGGATAGTTACTGATGTGGTAATTAATGCGCTCCATTAAGGGTGTGGCAGATGAATGCGGGAGGGAAAAACAAGCAGTAATGAGAAAGCCCAGCACGCTTGGAGATGTCATGGGAGAGCATGCACTTCAATGAGCCCAGAGGATGTGGAATTATGAATCATAAGGATGCACTAAGGCCGAACTATCGTCATGGCTACCGATAAGAGGACAATAGTAGTACCGCAATTTAGGCTTCTGCCTCTCCTGTAGGGTCCAGTCTAATGATACTACATATCAGCGCTGATGTTTCTTTGGTTTTTCAAATATTGTTAGAACTCTGTGTTTTTTTCCCCCTGGATATATACAGACTGTTCGCTGTACAAAACAAGTATTTGTTTGGCACTTTCTTTAAACTGCAGTTTGTCAGAGGTTGTGATTTTGACAGCTTTATCTGCTTCTGGTTTTTGTTTGGTGTTCCCTGGCCATTTTGGCTCCATAGATTCATCTATGGTGTGGATTTCTAAGTCTTTTGCACTGGTTTTCAATCCAAGAATAAGAAGGCCATAGAAAAATAATTGTAATTGCTACCATTTTAAGTGTAAACTGTGCATTTACAATACTATATATCTTAAGTTGCTGATTCCTTTATTGGCAGTTACATTTATAAAACAAAATCAGTTTACATTTTCAGCTTTATAGAAGTAGAGTTACCAGTTAAAAAACAACAAAAGATTATGCAGTAAAAAACCTTTCCTACAGTGTATTTTGGTTCCTCAATAACACATTCGAGCTCTGCATCAAGGGCTTATTTTAAGTTGCATTTCATTTTGGTGTTCCTGTATAACCTTAGGTTTGGTTGAGGCAGTTAAGTATATGCCCATGCTGCATATTTTGAAAATACTGAATGGCCTTTTTAAATGTTGTGCCTCTCCTTCCAAGGAGTGTTATCCTCCCTTGTCAAGATTACATGTAATCCATTTTTGTGTGTATACCATGTGTGCGATGTAGCAACTGACGTCATTGGCTATGGGGAAAACATGATTGGCAATATAAGTGCAGGATCTTTTCAACATCCAAAAGCAACGAGCAACTTTATAGCTTCTTATATATAATTTGGGGAAACCCTGGTTCTTTCAGAACCATATTGAAATGGGGTTCCTAATGTTGTAGTGTTACTAGTTTAGAAGGGACCTTAATTCACAAATCAAACAGATGATTATGTTGGAAGCCATGAAGGATTATTATTTAAAAATACTCGCTAAAATTGCAACTGAAGTTTTATTAGTGTGATTTTTACCTGACTTTCTAAAACGTCGGTTTTAAAAATGGAAGCTATTGCATTGACCCGAAGCCATGAACGCAATTCGCTTTGATGAATTCTGATGTAAAGTTTTTACTGTGTATTTTCCTTGGCTGTATAATACATACAATGCACATTCGTAATTGTCACAAATAGATAACAAATGGGTAATTTTACTGGGTCCATATTAAAATCTCTGCCTTCACGATTTTACATTCATGTCCGCTGCTCTGCTTGTCTGTGTCACAGACGGTCTCTGTGGCGCGTTGCCTGTTCGTACAGCACATTCGTTGAGTCTCTGTCCTTCTGTGTGCCTGTAGTTCCTCTACCAAGCTAAGTGTAACTGTGCTTTGTGGCCATGAAACTGCCATCAACACAACAACTTTTTTAGATTTGTTGTAAAAGCCCCAGTCATTTCCAGGCTTCCAATACGGTACAGTAAAAATGACGTATTCAGTTTTGTTTTGGACGTTGTAAAGTACGCCAATTGTTGTTAATTATAGATCATTTGATTTAGTGTGTCTGCAACATCCATATGTTGATCAAAATAAAAAAAACACACCTAGTATAAAACCTGCTCATCAGTGACAAATATGCCATTGTAATTAGGTCCCTGTCATACCAAAATTTCTGCTGCTGCATTTTAGGAAAGAATTGAAGTAGTATACTTTTTAATGAATCAGAAAGATTGCGGCAAAACTTTTATTCTGGTTGTATGCAAGGTCTAAGTCCTTCCCTACTTAAGCATTAAATTTTAACTTGCCTTTCAAATTTAACTGGAGAATGTTGCTTTTGATTTTCTTTTTCCATTTGTGTACATAATGTGTGTGTGCAATCATGTGTATGTGTGTAAATATTGTACATATCTATACTGTAGTTGTTGTACTCTGGGGCTGATGTGTTCATGTTTTGATTTTTACCGATGTGTTTCATGATTCGTTCATGGGCTTGTGGAACTCGAGACGCTGCAACATTTCAACCCACCTCAACACCAGGATGTGTCCCAGTCCAACACAAGACATCCTCTGCTGTTATGTAAAAAAAACCCTGCATGTGTGTACTGAACTTTTTTTCGTTTGTGTTCAATTTTGTGTTCTCGTATTCTTCTGGAAGAAGAACAAAAAAACGTTGAATTTGGAAAATGTGAATGTATCATTCTTGTAAGGTATCAGGTTTTATGGCCATTTTGTTGAAATGAGCAAAAGTGTGTCTCTGACTGTGAAAGGGCATGCCAACTGTGGGAAGACTGTCTGTACACAATGTACTGTAGAATATGTGAAGGTGTGTATAAAAAGTATTTGCCAAATAACTATCCTTAATATTATTTTAAAAAAGGAAGGCAAAAGGTGCAATGTGAACAGAGGTGGCTGCATTTGTGGTCCACGTGTAAAAAATAAAGAGTTATGTTCTCTATAACAAAAATGGTGCTTTCTTTGTGTATCTAAGGTTGCACTTCAATGCCAGCTAATGAAGGTGTAGATTTTCATTCTGAACAATCTTGATTGTTTTTTACTAGGTTTGAATGAAAAGATAGTTTATGATGATTATCATTGGATTCTGTGTACACCTTTGTCATAAATTGAAATTTAATATATATTACTCATAGTTTTTTTGAGTTTACTGCCTATTGGTGAATATGATGGTCTCTTCTGTCGTTATGAGGGCTGTTAATAGCATTGCTATATGAATGGGGGGATACCATAAGACCTGTTCGGACTTTGTAAAATGAATAATAAATATATAAAACACATGCATTGAGCCACAAGATGGTGTAGCGGACTGTAAGGACATAAATTACAGTGCTCCATGAAGTATTTCTGTTTAATGCCTGATTTGTATCTCCATGCAGCTCTCTTGAGTTCACATTTATTTACATGATTAAAACAGCAAGTGGAGTTGTATACCACAGTATGGAGCTTTTTGACAGCAAAATGTTAAAATCCATCTTAAAACAGGACAAAACTGGAACCATATCCGTATGTATATTGTAAGTAAACATGTCATGAAATGAGTAAATATAAAGAACTACATTACAAGGTATGCTTGGAGGATATAATTAAAATTTACAATTGAATAGAGCATAACATTTTGTTTGTGTTTTTACATTTTAATAAACAAATTAATCCAACAACCTATGAACTAAGGAAGTTACAAAACCACTAGGAACAAATGAACAGGCACCATAGAAGTACTTAAATGGCATTATTTGCCTTTTTGCCCTCTAGTGGTAAAACATGGTTACTGCTAAGGACGACACCACACACAGCACCTGAAGATGTGTACATTGGAGGAGGAGATCACACACACACACACACACACACACACACACACACACACACACACACACACACACACACACACACACACACACACACACGCACCTGTTTTCCAGGATCATCTCTTGAAAACCTTTTTCACCAGTGAGAGAGAAATCATCAACAGTATCAGTTTTGTGAGTCTTAATAAATGTCATAAAATTAATAAATAGTAATAAATGGTCAAGAAGGAAGACATTTAAACATTTTCAAGTTTTTCTTTGGCAATTTTCTGTAGCTTTCCAAGGACTTGTGGGATATTGTACTGCATTGCATAAGCTTCCCAGGGTGAATGTATTATCAAGGTTTTTCAAGGTTCATGGAAAGTGTTGATAATGAATAAGGGTCCCATATATCTCACTGTGACAGCCAGTTCGGCCTGTGCAAGTTACTGTGCAGGGCACAGTGAAATGTGGCAGCACAGGACACAAACAAATGCAAATAAAACTACCGGAGTAGCACGATACAGCGGAGCAGAAGGGGATATTTGGAGTGTCCTTAAACCAGTTATACAGACCTATAAATAATCTGGAGTGAATAAGGTTGGTCATATCTGTTTGCATTTGTGGGGAATGTACAGCAGGAAGATAATACTTGCATCATGTTCAATTCCACAATATTTTTGCTCGGCATCAATAACACAGATTTTTGAGCCATTTTCATCACTAAACATCTAGAACGAATATTTCTGGACATTTGTGACTTAATTCATGCAATATTTTATTTTATTTTAATCAATGCAAACTCATTTCAGCATGAAAACCATGGTATTCCTTTCCACATGCAAATCGTCAAAACCACTTGATCTCATAGCATTCACTGTTCAACCACCAGCTCGTCAGTTTTTCTCATGAAACATTGTTTTGGCATAAATAAAATGTTAAATGCATCAACAAGCTCCATCTTTAACTCCAGTTTTACAGACATTAAATTCTACTAACTCAGGACGGTGTTTCACACTTTTGGTTTGTCTCTGGGGTAAATTAGTATTCAAGAGCTCAAATCTACCACCAGGTGGAGCTAATGGCCAATAAGGGGCGACTTCACTGCGGACGACAAGGTGCAGAGCGTAATTGCTAACGGGGCAGGGAGAGGAAACGAATAACCCATTCGCTCTGTCAATGAGCGAGGCAAAGGTGAATGCAATGGGAGTTAGGAATTGCGAGTGGTAGAAGCAAGAAGTGGTGTTGCGGGGTCGGGTGATAAACTCGATATTGAGAGAATTTAAGGCTAAACTTTATTAGCGAGGGACAGTTTTCAAAAGTTTGCTTGCTAAAAAGTTAAATAGTGTCACCGGTTGCATCATAGGTGGCTGCATATTGTTACAGCAAGCTAACGTTAGCTAGCTGATCTCAACTTGAAGTGCGCGAAACTGGGGGGGAACTGAAGCAGGATGTACTATGAAGAAAACACGAACTCAATCAGGCCACGTTATGGATGTAAGTAACAGTACAAGTGTCGCTTATTTATTTAATACATTTTTATCGCTTGGGTAATCTTGAAAATGTTAATATATATCCGTTTTACATTTGTTTGCTTATAAAGGAGGTTTGTTATTGGTGCTGGAGATGAGTGGCAAACATCTGAGCAACAGTTAACGTTAGCTAACCTGACTGTAGACGGGAACCAACAGGGCAAGTGCAGACAGGAGGTTTGTCATTGTCACGCATTTCAGCGTGTCTTAATAGCTGCGTGTGTTTGTTTTCGGTTTGCTTGTGAATCAGAAAATAACATCTTCCGATATATATGTATTGTAAAAACAGAAAACCTTTGCGGGTGACCTCCTAAATTCGTTTGTCGGCCACCTTAAAACACCTGCTGCATGTTGCGCGTGCAGACACCCAGCTCACTTTTCAGAGTTACGGGCTTTTACAGCCAGTCAGCGACACTTCATTAAAGTTCGCTACAGTTAATCATCTTATGACTACTGTGTGCGGAAGCAAACTCTGCTATAGAAACCGTAATTGTTGGTTTTGCCTACATGATTAAGGTTATTGTTGAAGCGCATGCAACACAAAGTAACCACATTAGTACTGGCTGAAGTTAGGTAGACGCGTTATTCAGGTGTACCAGTACACAGTACGGTTTGGGACACTATTTGCATGAACATTTTTTTTTTGTAAATTATAAGTCTGGGTTTTTTTTGAGATGGCTTTTGATTTCGTTCTTTGGACTAGGGTAGTATATTTTCCCGTGTTTTGCCCAGATTTAAAATGAGCAGATTCAATTGGGTGTGAATATTATAACGTTTATTTCTCAGTAAACCAAGTCTTGCAAGTTAAGTATTAACTGTTATATTGTACCTGTAAAACTTTCACCTGTCTGATCATGCGAGGAGAATTTCACTTACAGAACACAAACTTCTTTTAGGCAAATGCATACTGCTTTAAGGTGGTTGAAATTCCCAGCAGCCATTATCTGATCAGTTTGATTGGTTCCCTATTACCTGAATTGAACTTTGCCATTTGTCTTTACAGGCTGTATTGCTTGGCAGTCAAGATTTTTTGTCTTTAGAAGGTCTATAGCAGAAGGTCTATAGCACTTATTGAGGTTCTGGTGATCTGTTTAGCAAGTGGAAACTGCTCAAGGTACAGATGGGGGTCAGACATTTCTCAACATGTTTGTCTCAACGTGATTGTTATTTACTAGTATAACATTAACCGTAAACGACTTTGTTAGATCAAATGCAAGAGGTTAAAGGTTTTGTTTGCCAAGGTACCACATTTTGTCTGGCTTCACATCACCTGAAGCCAAATGGACAGAAATGTGAAGTTATCAGTTGTCAATAGGGCAAAAGGCCACATTAAGAGTACAATTGTAATCGTACATATGAACATGTCTGTTTCAGCTGGGCTGCACTATAACTGTAAAACTCAAGATTGCACACACCATGAAAAACAAAAGCCATTTAAACTATTGAGTTGATTTGTCAGTTTGATTGTTTTATTTTTTCAGTGTATAATCTAAATCGAAAGGGGCGTTGTTTCACATGACTCAGCTCTGAAAAGAATATCTATTTCAACCTGTAATTTTTCGGGTTCATCAGCAAGGGTAAGCTGTAATCTGCTACCTTTTAATGGCACGTTGTTTGCTGTAGTACTCTGAACGAGAGTGCCAGGCTCTCCTACTCCACTCTGTCCATAAAACCTGTTGATATTCATGACGTCAGCAAGAGCTGATATGGAGCGCATACTATATGGTACATTGTAGTTGTAGCTGGTTTATATTCCATAAAACCAGTATGGCCTGCCAGTTGGATTTTGATGAGAAGTAGGCCTATTGTTTTGAGCATTACATGTATAGTATCACTCAAGGTCACATATCTTAAGTTTGTTACTTCATGTTTTCTTCACCCTTAACCAAATTGTCTTTGTTTATAAGTTTGGCCTAATTTTTGTCTTTGTTAGTGGGATGCCACATACAGTAAAGATAATTGTAACCATTGAATACTTGTGTTTGATGTCATAATTAATGTATGAAACACCCTACTTTCTGTTATTATACACAATGGAAATTGATATATTTTGACAATATGTATGATGTAAATTGTTATCCTGATAAGGGTACTGAAATATTGTTAAAAATGTCTTAAGCCTGTAACACCCACCAAGTTCCTAGCACATGAGATTACAGTAGATGGGAGAGGCAACATAGTTAATGGTGATATTTATTCTGAGGTAGCTAAAATGGCACTCACACCGTAGTGATAGATGAAGGCAGAAGAACAATTCAGGAGATTAAAATAGCCCCCAGAGGAAGCGTGACTATGCAGAGGCGGTAAGAGCAGCGGGGGCCTCTCGTCAGAGTGTTTACAGTCACCAGATCCTCTGCACGTTTGGGGAGGGTTGTGGGGCGGCCTTCACTCGGACAGATGACCCCCTCCGCCCCCCCTGGCTCAAGGACCATGAGGCTGAGGCTGCAGCTGCGCTGCGTTGCTAACTGCGCCACATTGCTGACATTCTCAAAGACGGCCTGATTGTTGTTACAGAATTTCAGCAAGCAAACACTTATTGTGTTTCATCATTACTGAAAGAGAAGAGGTTTTTGGGTATGGTAGGCTAGATGACAAACAATAAAAGGAAAACAACTGAGTGGAATTAAATTAAAAAAAAACCCAAAATCAAGGTGGTGGAGACCACTGCCTTGACTGTTTAAGGTTCTGTCACTGCAAGCAGAACTTATGTTGAACAGTAGTATGCATTTAACAAAAAAGAAAAAAATGGGGTCTTCAGACTTTCATTGCTTAACAGAAACCCACCACTACCTGCTTTGACATAGTCCTGTAATTCACTTGAGCAAAATATGAAGATGGAAGAGGGATGAAATAAGGTGAGGACGATTATCCTACAAACAAGAAAGGACTGAAGTGAAGGCTCGAGGACTGTTTACTAGAGCACCTTCAGATGTTGTTTATAATTGCATATATATAATTTAGACGTGGAGCATGCCTGAACGAATGAATCATATTTCAGCTGGCCAAGTACAAAGGACTCTCTTATTCCTAAATTAAATATAGTTTGTCTGATGCGTTAACAGTTCAGATCAGTCACAAAGACTGGATTGCAGTGTCAGTGAGTGTGTACACACACAGAAGTATATGCACATCTGGTGTGAAGTTTAGAGGCAAAAGTGTTACTCAGCCTTAGTTCAGAGGCAATGTGAATGAAACATACACTTACACAAGTGGTTATCAGTCACATTTCCTTTGTTAAGCGGAGGTTGCTGGTTTATTGTTTTGTCTAATAAATTACACCTACAAAGATGTGTTGCCATTGGACCCCATAGAGAGTCATTAGCAAGTTTGAGCTTGTTTGGTCCAGATGAAAATTTGCTGGATGATGTTGTACTGCTCACTGAGTGATAGCCTCCAAGCAGAGGGGTGTGTGTGTGTGTCAGCAAGCTTAATTATTACTGAGTGAATGAAGATAGGAAAACAATTTGCTCATTCAGGCTGATGGTGGAGGGTGAGTGTGGTTCAGATCCACTGTCCATCTCTGCCATAGCGAGCAGGAATCTATTTGTTTTAGTAGCTGTTGCCTTGGTCACTGTATTTCAAGGGTGGCCTAGACGTTTTCTTTGAGATTGCGAGTCATTTTTAAAAGTGGGGAGCACAGAGTACTAGGATTGATTATCTGTGAGGAATGACATGTCCAAACACTGCCGTAGAGGTTAGCCTGAGACAGCAGGGCAGTGTACAGTATGAAGAGTGATATGGTTCCTTACTGTCTGGTACGGGCCTGTTCCCTCAGTGGCTGAATATATCCTATAATTCTTTTCTTCCTGGGAAACCCCATTCCTGTAACGTGTGCAATCCCCTCAAAACTCATTTACACACTGGATGTTTGAGCCAGATGTGGCTTAGAAGCTGTGAGATGGGGGGTGGGAGATGGGCCCGTCCTGAGAAGCTGTGAGATGGGGGGTGGGAGATGGGCCCGTCCTGAGAAGCTATGAGATGGGGGGTGGGAGATGGGCCCGTCCTGAGAAGCTGTGAGATGGGGGGTGGGAGATGGGCCCGTCCTGAGAAGCTATGAGATGGGGGGTGGGAGATGGGCCCGTCCTGAGAAGCTGTGAGATGGGGGGTGGGAGATGGGCCTGTCCTTACAGCCATCAGTGCAGTGGCTGCCACTGCTCAATAGTGTCCACACTTTCTCGGACATGGCGCTGATCCAATTACTGGCGCCAATTTCAGGTGAAGTTGCGGCCTTTCACTGATGTGCCACCGTCAAACACCAGGGGAGCCTAGCAACATGTCGTATTTGGGTCAGGAAATACATCTGAGGCTGAAGCAGATGAACAGTGGAAAGACCAAAAGGCTGTTTCGATACCTGACATGGAGCCAGCGTAACGTTTTTCAGTCACTGCAGACATCAAGCCACAAGAATCAGTTCTGCAGAATAAAAATGTGTTCAAAAATATTTGCCCAGTCTAGAGATGAGACTCAAATATTTATTATTGACTTGACAAAAATGTAATTATTTGAATACTCCTGTATTAGGCCACTAATCAGTTATTTGACTATTTGTCACCAAAAGCAAGAAGATAAAGATATAATTGCTTTCCATTGGTATTTGTTAGGAAATGCTGAGTAACCATTTGTAAAAGAATAACAGATACTTATCTGAGAGGTATAATTGATTATTACTCTGTCTGAATTTGTGAGTAGGTACTGGGTTCTTTATGAGTCATTAGGTGAGCACAACAAAAGAAGTGTGGCTTTATCAGTTGTTTATTTGATTTTGGGAGCCGTGCAGTATTGGAATGTCAAATTATACCACACAGACATCCCTAGTACAAATGACCATGTAAATCAGAGAAAGAAAAGAACAAAAGACTCCTTATTTTTGCTCCTCATCTTCAGGTTTCTGTCATGCAGTGTTATGTATGAACTGGTCCATACCTTTCAGGCAACTTATGTATTACACATATTTATTAGAAGATTAATTTTGAGCCATTTACAGATTAACCAATTCAAATCAAGCCCTTTGCGTGATGCAGCTGGTGAATAACGCAATGAATGACATAAGGTTTGTGATGCAATGCTCTCCACATCATGTATGTGACTGTCTCATATGGTTCTAATACCTGGGTCCCCTCTTGCGTCTTGGGCAGCCTATAAATGTCACATGCCATCAGTCCATCAGCACTCTAATTGGTTCTGATTTCATTCAATCCAGTCTGACATTCCAACGGCAGATGAAAGAAGAGCATAGGATAGAGTTAGCAAAAAGGGCCTCAGTTTCAGAAATGCTGAAGGGCACCCTGTTTTAGAGACAGGCAGCAACTCTTTATGTCAATAAATGTTGGGAAACTGTGCCAAAGCTGCCATTTTCCTCTCTCAGTTTCAAGTTCTTTAGCAACTGTTTCATGACTGTTTCATGTTGCATGTTGTGTCATTTTGATTGAGATTTTGCTCTTCTTGATGGTGCTACATGATGCCATTGGCTCTCATTTTTGCCTGAATGTGTTCCATGGAAGTTGTGAATCTCTATCCTTGTCATGTTGATGTTCAGTTTGAATCCATATACATTTTAGAAGAAAACATTTTGTATGTGTACAAACTTTTCATGAACAGAATGTCTTGAGCAGTGTTTGCTATTGCAGTGATGCTGTAATTGTGCAACATTTTATCCATGGAAGACTTTATTTTTGATATTGATTACTTTATGCCGGGCTATAGTATCTTCTCAAGTGAGTCAAGCAGTGGGCCCGATTTCAGACTAGGTCAGACTGAACGACTTTTCCATCTCTTCATCTCGTATAATGGAAAATTTCTCTTCATTTTATCATGCAGATGTCTGCCAAATGCACTCATTTTTGTTGAATTGCATGAAGTGTCTACAGTTCTTTGGAATGCAAAGTCATATTTCACTTTCTAGAAATCTTAAGGGAAATACCAGAATTTGTCAAAAAAAGACAACGTGATGGAATGATGGACTTAATCCCGTGCAGTATGTCTGGGATGAGTCCATGTAGTCAGTGGCTTGACTGCTGCAGTCATTATCTGCAGAAAGACGATACTCAGAATGGACTTATGAAAGATTCAGGTTTAATATCAAAGAATGGAGTCCTAATAAACCTCAGGACTGTGTCCTAAGGGGGAAAATCTCTCTGCCCCCCAGACTGTGGGTGGGTTGACCCAGACAGACTGCTGGCTGAGTCTGTCATTGCACCAGACACAGGCTGTGGACTGGAAACGCACGCCGGTGTGTTTTACACTTGACTTTTCTCAGCTCACCGCTCTTTAAGTTCAAACATGGCCATACAGGGAAACCAGCAATCAAAATAAAGCATTGTGTCTGTGTTTTTTCTATTTATTTTTCTATGTATGCACGTGAGTGTGTGTGCTCAAGGCAGCGTAGCTATGTAACAGAATATAAACCTTTTTTTGACGTAACAGACCTGTGTAAATATTAGGTGGGCAGGTGGTGGATGGACGTTTTGTCACACTTTCTCAGCCCAAGTGAAGCACTTCTCAGGTTCATGATGCAAGTGAGACGAGTGTTATGATCAGTGTCTCCCTGATACCTGGGACTCCTCTCTGGGACCTGGGACGCCACAGCAGGGGGACTCCACTCACCTGTAGAACATGACTGTGAGCATACATGCAAATGTCTGTGCAAGTCAATCCATCTGGATATGTGTGTAAACGAATGAGTGTGTGCGTTCCTGTGTATGTGTGACTGTGTAAGTGAGTGCAATACTGAATAGTGAGTGCACGTGTTTGTGTGTGTGAGTGTCAGCACGTGTGTCTGTGCACGCACGGCCACATATATGTGTGTGTGAGTGTGTGATCACACGTGTGTCTAGCAGAGATGCCGCTGTCCACCCCGGTGCAAGTCCCCAGGGCGAGTGGCTCAGAGTCTCGTACATCATCTGCCTCACCTGAGCCTGACGCGTCTCGACATTCAGCCCCTCCGAAAGTCCCCCCGCTCAGCTGACAGCAATAACCGCACCGCGCTTTATCTTGTCATGGGACCCATTTAAAATCACATTCTCCATTGCAGCCAAGGCAGCACTCAGCCAGAAATAAAGGGATTTTGTGGGATTTATGAGAGTGGGAGTGGGAGTAGGGTGGGGGAGGGTTTCTCATTAGTAGCTGGGGAAAGGGCAGTGCTGTGGAAGACAGGTTCCTTCACTATCTGCATGCCACTTTCCCGGATGGCGGCTTAAGGCTGTAGCCGCGCCTCATCTGAGTTGCATCTTGAGACTTTTTTGGTGTTGCATGACATCCCGCCAATGTGAGAAATGAGGCCTAAACACAGTTTGTCTATGCATAGCCCCCCAGCTTCGCGTCTGCTTTGCCCACCTTTACTGAGGTGACATTTCATGTTTTTTAAACAGAACACATTATTACCCATTGCCATATTTCAACTTCATATCATCATATTACATTACATTACCAAATTCTGCAACACCATCAACCTAATTACATTGTCTACACTAACTAAAGAGCAGTTTTGATGTTTCACGTTGAAAGCCGACATCATCATTCATGTTGTGATTTATCACAAAATGGAGAAGAGCGGACCGTGTTCCTGCCTGACCTCGCAGATAAGTCAGTTTCCTGAGAGAGTGGTGAGAGAGCTCTGTGTGTTTTATACTGGGACTGACCTGCCCTTATGTCTTGCGTTTGCTTTGCAGCCATTGTGGATGATGAGAGGCTGTCAGCGGAGGAGATGGATGAGAGGAGACGGCAGAATATTGCATATGAATACTTGTGTCACCTAGAGGAAGCCAAACAGTAAGTACATTGGAGGACTAAAATATGGTGGCTGTTGTGCTGTGAGTGCAGTATTTCTATGGTACATTTCTGTGGTAATCTTATCAGTACAAAGTCCACCAAAGAAATGAAAAACATTGCAGAGATCATGCTGTCATTATGCTTACTGTTGGGCTGTTGGTACTCATTTCTGTGGTGGATATTTTTGGTACATTATCCACCATAGTGGTGAAAAGCTTCATACAGCCCATGATATTAGCTATTTTATGCAGTTATTTTACAATGAAGAATAGTCACCCTTGATCAAGGGAATTGAATTACATAGAGCACACGCTCTCTCTGCCACATGCAGTATCTGTCCTGGATCATTTGTAATTAGCAAACTCTTCTATTTTCAAGTTTTTATGTGCTGCGGCAACAGTGTGCACAAAAACAGTCACCTACAAATTTAGTTAAGGCGTCCAGACAACTGTCCTCTTTATGCACATCTACAGAATATATGAGCCTCTTAAACAGATGTTGCATGTTAATTCGATTAGAGCTTCATTTGAATGTTTCGTGTCGCTGCTCCAGTACTCGTCTGTGTTTTGGAAGGATGTTTTTGATTTTATTAGCTAGCCCTCTGCACATATGCGATATACTAAACAGGGGTGATCTGTGTTTTTCATTACACATACAGAAGGGTGCCTCCTTCAGAGTATAGAGCATGCATTCAGTACAGTATGATGGCTTGGGGTTCCATCCACTAACCATCCCTTTCATGTCTTTAGGAAATCTTATCTCTCCGAACACAGACCTCTTAAGCATAAAAATAGTACTGAAAGCTGATTCTTTGTCAGTGTACTTTGATGGTATCTGGAGTCGGCTAATATTGTGCTGGGATCTGTTTATCTTGTGTAGCCTAAAACGGAGTTGTCAGATTGACCTTCATTAATTGACCTTAATTGTTTTTCAAATTGTCTAGCACAGGATTGAGAAGCTCCATTCCTGGAGTACTAGTGTGTACTAGGACATGGGTGGGTATGCCACCAATAATTTTTCCCCATTAGCTAATTAGCTGTGTACTTTGCCGCCGGACGGCCCGTAGATTAGCCTACAGTAAAATGCTTCATGTAGGGACACAAGGACAGTCTTAAGCTGTCATTCGTGAGCGTATCAAGAAATTTAGCTAAAACGTCAGGTCACGTAAATGATTAAAGAAGCAAGAGGTTCAAATAAGCATGCAATTCAGGAACAGATAAGACTCTCCTTGCCTGCCTGATCTAGAAAACAAACACATTCAGAAGTCCGTGGATTCCTGTGAACCATGTAGAATGGAGAGCTTTCTAAGAATGTGTCTACTACTGCTCAGGAGCTCATTCTCCTTTATAATTTATAATGAAAGGGTAGTGTTTTGCACTTTTTAAGGTAAAAGGGGGCAGTATTTCTGTAAGGCCTGTACAGAAAGTGTGAACTGTACAGGTACTATGGAGAGCTTGCAGTCTCAGAGATATGGATCTTTCACCTGCACCTGAAAGAGATGTCAAACTTGGCTCCAACTGGATGTACCTTTTCAGGTTAAATGTTTTCCATCAACAGTAAAAAGAAATTTTACCAATGTGGTATAGATATGTAACATTAATTGTTGCAAATATTGAAAGCACACCAGGCATTGTTCAGTAATTCTGTTAAAAGTACAATTTGAGAGTGTATAGGCACTGTTGATGGTGTCCCAATCAGAGCCAGGTCACATTAGATTTAAATGAAAAGTGAGGCGGTTTGGTTTGTTGAATTTCTTCAAGCCCGTTACATAGGAATATGCACTTTTGAATGCATCTTAGGTCATGGGCAGTATATTCATACTTTTTACTGAAAGCCTCATGTAGGTGCAGCACGCTCAAGCGTATTAGACTGAGTGCCTGATTAGCAGGGGATCAGGGCCAGGTCATGGCTGGTGGCTTCTCTCCTGGTCCACAGTGCTTATAAATGGCTTCTCGTGCACACTGCTTCCACTGCTTACCTTTTTTAAGAAACTACCATCATGCTTTGCAGTTTCTGCACAAACAGAGAAATGGGCACTGCCAAAGACACAGCGGTTTCATGAGATTTTATAATGAGAGAGGGCAGAAGGTGAAATCATTGAAAGTGAAATAAAAAAAAAGAATGGACAAGAACAAATGGTACTTTATATAGCTATGCTTTGTTGTTGATCATACTAGTTTATAGAATCCGTTTCTGGGAATGAATTGTCCTTTTTCTGCATTTCAGTAGTTACTTAGTGTGATTTCTCCCTTCTGCTTCCTGGCTGTTGCACCGCGGTCTATGTGAGCACCTGCGGTAAGAGGAAGTGTGTTCCCGCCTCTATCGAACCGCTCTCAGTTCCACCCTTAACCACGTGCAGTGCACCCTTCCCCTCACATCACATACCCACACCAAGCTGTCTAGTTCTACTTTGGGGAGTGTCCTCATTCTCACTATAAATTAAATCGGGCATTTCCTCTACATGTTAAAGTGTGCCATTTTTTCTCCCCTCTGAGATTGAGGTAAAAGATTAAAGTTAATCAATAATCTGGGTTAAACTGTGCACTGGGTACACCCTCCACTCTCCCATACGGGATCTTTGAAAGCTGGGCCTTCAATTATCGCTGTTTTACGGGATTTGTCTGAAGAGAGACTGGTTTAACTGATAATATTCATCCTTTTATTGCTTCTTTTGACACATCATCTGCCGCCAAAAAAAACTTATTTCCCTACTCTGAATAATAGTGTAATAGTTTTTGAGAGTTTTTGTAGCCACATAATTTTTCAGAGATGTAGTAACACAGCAGCTAGAATAAACATGTAATTTTCTCAATATCTGTTATGCCATCGGGTGTTATGGAAGGTTCTCTGTTTGTTTGAACTCCTGTGCCCTGCCGTGTCCTGACAAAGCATCGTCGAGTCATTCTTTTCCTCTCAGCTCTTATGATGACTTTCTCCCCCGACCAAAGCCGTGTTCCAGGAATCTTCTGGTAAGAGATTAGGCTTATGCCGCTGGCTACTAATCAGCCTGTTAGCCGACATAAGAGTTGCTCACCACCTCTGTAGTGCTAGGAGCAGCACAAAAACAAGTGCAAATTTGCTCAAGTCATATACAGACAAAACATCTTTTTCATTTGCTAAAGTATGACTTGTCTCCATACTGTCCTGTAGACTAACATTGATGAAATCTTGTGGATGTAGAGGGGGAACCTGTAAAATGGACCTGTTTTGTAGATTCTTAATGAGAACAAGTAATCAAACAAGAACTCTAAGCTCACTAAGTTGTTGTAATGGTGAGTCACAGTTTTTATTTAGTCTCCCGCTGCTCAGATCAGTAAAAATACTCGTCAGTGGGTTGTGTGGCAGTCAAACATGGCTGTGATGTTTTCCTGTTGACCTGCAGTACTCACAATGTTATGTGTTAGCCACACCCAGAACACAACTCTTTCCCCCCTCAGGATTTTAAGAAGAGGACTTTGCACCTGTGGCACAAAGCAAATACAGCAAGCCAGGTCACACGTTTTAGATACCACACCACTTTTAGAACTGTATTTTTCTGTATCTGGTACACCGCAATAGCTAACAACAGAGAAAATTAAATACCAGACAATGTTGAAAAATGAGTAAAACCTGAGTATTGTTTGAAATATGCTCATATTTATGTTGGAGGGTTTGCTGATGGAATTTGAGCTTGATCATCACTAATCTGGTGTTATGTAATATTGAAGAATATATTTAATTATATGTTTGATTCATTTTTTGATTTATTTTTATATCTGCCTTACAAATCTCTTCCATCCCTTAAACCTCCTTGTCCCATGCCAATAGCACACTGTATGTTAAACTGAGGGACAAATTTGGGAAATTGGGACCCAGTCTGTCGATCACATGGTTAAGGGGATCTGGTGTTGAATGCTTGCTTTACATTTTGCATTCCAGTGCAGCTAAAAATGCAGATTTAGCTGTTATGAGTGTAGTATTGCTTTACATACACATTTTTACCATGAATCTAATAGATATAATAGAGATCTAATACCTGAGCCGTATCCTCATTCATAAAAGTGTTCTGCACATTAGCTTCTCTTCTACTTATGTGACGCATTAAACATTTACTCCCAACAATGGTGATGTCACTGAATGGCTCTGCACTTCCATAGTTGATGCATAGAGGTTGATTGTTACTGCTCTGTTAACACACACATAATTTGCTGTCAGTGCAGGAAATAGGAAGAGAGAGGAAGTGAGATACTTCATGTGCCCAATGAAGTTAAAGGTGGGTTGGGCAGGGGGTGGAACCCAAACTATTTTAGCACATTGTGTTCATTAAAATGGAGAATGTTGGAGCATTAGAACAAACTGAAGCAAGGACTCATGGGAAGTTGATGGACCATTAACTCAGTGTAGGACAAGCCTATAACATTTGCACATCCCCCTAGTTCATCATAGCTGACCAAAGGAAGTTTCAGTTTCGGGTGCTTGTCACGGCAGCGAAAGACTTTTGAAAATATTCCCTGTGGTTGTTTTTATCTATGTGTGAAGTCTGTCACATTAACCTGTCCTCATTGAATTGGGTCATTTGACTATTAACCCCCAGAAATTTTGTCTGACATCATGCACTATTATTGTTTTGTTTGAAACAGGGAATGAGGTGAAATTTGTTGAGATTAGGCAGGACTTTTGTAAATTTGTGACAAATACTGCATATGTATTAATTTCCAGGACATTTTCCAGTGTTTAACTGTCATAGGGTAAACCCTTTCAGGAAGTCAGAGAATGGTTTTTCCTTAAAAAGTTGGTCTAAGTCACCAAGGTTGGCTGCATCAAAGTGATGATAGATGAGCATAAATATGTAAATATTAGGGGACGGTGGGGTCTTGGTTTGGTAAATTAGTCCTGGGAGTCTGACATAATACTGCAGGAAGATCTGTGAGCCACAGTTCCCAGAAAAGGTCCTGAGTGCCTGCAGACCTGGGGGGGGGGAGGGGGAGGGAGGAGGAAACGTCTGCGTCTGGGGAAGAGGAAAGTGAACCCACACTCCCACTGAGAAGATGAATGCAAATTCATCTAAACAGTAGACTCGCTTATCATGATCCTGGATCGGGTTCAAAGACTCATTAATTGTTGCATTCCACCAGGTGACCGGAAGATTCAGTGTCCTCTACAAAGAGTCACGTACTGTTTTTTAGCTGGAGGAATTTAAAGCCAGAGCTGTCAAATGTTATAAATTCTCATACATGAAATGCCTCGGTGAAGTTATTATGGTCTTGAGCAAAATGGAAGAAGGAAAATGTTGATGATTGGGACTGAATTTCATGGTGGAGTTGCACAGCGTACCTTTCAGGGCCTAGTCTCCAGGATAATATAAAGCACGGGGTCTATTCACTGCACAGACGTATTTGGATGCCTTGGCTAACTTTGATTTCAGCAATTCCAGACAAAATATGATTTAAGGCTTCATGGATCAGGCCAATTGCGAAGAAGTTCTCATAATCAATAATGAAACACATTATTTTGGCTGCCAAGTTCCACAGGAGGTTGTTCCCATGGACATTTCTGGGGTTGTACACTATAGGTATGGTTAAAAAGTTGTAAAAATTAGGAAAATTAATGTAGGTTTAGATTGTAAGTTATGTCATTTTCTGGTTGAGGTCTTGCACAAGCATACATTTTCATTTTACATAGAAGGTCATACACAATATTTGCTTCTGCTGGCTTAGTACAGTATAAAACGAAGCCTAAACACTCCATGAATAAACATTTTAATCTGCCCTGTCTACTGGGAAACAACTCTTGTTTAGTGTCACCCAAAAAGAATGCAGAGAACAGACACTTGCTGCAGGTTGAACAATAGCCGGAAAAAGTGGCTTTTGGTTATAAATAATATCATAGATGCGGTCAGTGTGACTTTTACTTTATGGCATTGTTCAACGGCAGGAAGTGGCAATTTGTCTGGAGCGAGAGTCCGTTGCTTCACCAGTAGTGTGTAGGACTGCCCTAGTGTAGAGGGGTTATCTAGCCACTGATCTGGCTCCAATATCTGCAACCTCTGAGGTGCATTAGCTGTTACCTTTCAATTTCTGGAAGGATTCCTCATGCTCCCCATCACCCAGAGCTGAAAAAGGAATAATGTTATGATGTCATGTAATCATACACACAATCTGAATATAAGTATATTGTGAAAGAAATTATGTTTACCCCATAGGCTTCAAAAGCATTTAAAAGTATGTGAGTGGAGTATTGTTCTCTAAATAGTGTGCCATGAAGTAACTTCCTAGTGAACTGCAAGCTGTCTATTAGATTAGTTGGGCAGTTGCAAAGGATTAAACCCTAATACAGCTGAATGTATATCTGTAAGTTGCTAGCTATGTAATTGCATCAGGCTAACTGCATTAAATGAAGACTGCTTCAGAAGTCTACAGTAGCTGGCTTTGTTGCATATTAACCTTAATATAAAGTATGTTTTCTGTGTCTTTTTGGAGAATTCTGGTCAAATCCTGGCTTGTAATCACATGCTTGGTGCCCTATCAAGCTTTTCAAACTGTGTCTTATCAGCCTGGAACCTAACCCTCTTTCCACTTATGACACAAGCCAGCTTATGTTTATGCCAGCCAGAACTAGAATGAGAAGGGAAATACAAAACCTTGTTGGGGAAAAAGCCTTAATAAATATGAGGTAGTATGGCTCTGTTAATGTCTGCTGTTGAGAGAGTAGCCTGTCATTCTAATTTTGGTTTTTGGTACTGATACAGGCTGACTTCACTATTGGCCAGTTTTGTGATATTTCATGGTCTTGCTTAAGTTGAGGTGATTTACTGGTGTGTTGTGGGGTTTAAAGATAGCACTATAACTCGGAATAGGAGGGAGAGCAGAGGTTTCATCTCCTCCTGAGGAGCTTAGGCAGACTTCCAGAAAACCCTACCAAGGCCTACTGAAACTGTGACCTACTGTAACAGGAACTACATGTAGTCCACCTAGGATTCATGATGTCTCATTCAAATGTAGAGTCTGTATTTCCACATGCTGAAATATATGGTTTGTAGGGGGGCGAGCACCACCCAACTTTCCTTCCCAGAACAATAAATAAGACTTTCATTTGGAACAGTCTGCTTTCCCAAATGTTTACTGCAACATGACCTCCTACTCATGACGCTGTGCTGCCCTCTCAAATCTCCTGGAACCAGTTTCTCCCCTCCGTCTGTGCCCTTTCACACCTCAGCTGCTATGACAACTTGCACAGTGTGGGCATTCTTTGTATTCGTTCACTCTTGTCAAGTAATCACGAACATCAGTCTGACAATCCAGTGTGTGTGTATATGTATCTCTCAGTACAGATAAATACACTTGCCAGTCTGGCATCAGATAAGTATTTCTGTTATAGTGGCATGCTAGAAAGGCCAAGCTCCTTTTCATAACATCCTGCCATTTAGTGGAGGTAAAATGATGCCTCTATTCCAAGATAGCCAATTAATATAAGCCTGTTTTAGTGTGTTGCCCCATTGCCTCATTCAGTTTTGTATGTGATAAAACTGGCAAATTTGACTTTTCATATGTAACTGCACTGTAGGTCTGCTATACTGTAATGACTTGGGTAGAATAATTTTAGGGATTGCAGGAGTGAGGACCTCAAAGAGATTGCAAGAGTAAATCCCCTACACAGCTCTTAATTTTGAGACATTTTGAGTTATTGCCATGTGCTGGGTATTCATTAGTATGCAACTGAAGTTTGAAACCCATGAGATACAAAGTGAAATTCCTGAAAACCAAAAGGAAAACAAGTTGTAGATTGGATACTGATTGTGGACTATGCCTAGAAGTATTTACTCATCTTTGTCAGTTTTTTTTTTTCATTGACTAAATTGGGTTTTTCAACAAACTATGACTGCTGTGCAAGACAGAGAGTGACTAATTTCTGCCCTGCTGACAGAAAGTTGCCTCTGACTCACTCTGAAAAGAACTCAGTAATTCAGTACCCAGTTCTTTCTCAAATTAAGAAACGGGTAACTTTGTTCAATACATGAAAATGTCAGCCGCCACCCCAAACACAAACACTTGCACATATTTTAGCTCCCAGTTGCATCACATCTTACTTGACAGACTCCACCCTTAAACCACACCATCTTTCAGAGTCGTTTGCCATCTTCACCACATCATCTTAGCACGCACAAAATCAGACAGCTCTTCAGATTTTCAAAACACACCCTTGCCACATCATACTTTTGCACACCACTCTACCCACACACTAGAGCAATGGTACATAGATAGTGACTTCCTCAGTCAGAACTGATTGGTTGAATTACCTGGCTGCTTTTCAGGCTGTACTAGAGAGAGGAACGATTGTGTTTGAAATGCTGTCCTGAGTAAGGGGAAGGATACATTAAATCAAGTACAGTGCAATTGTTACCTTAGGAAGGGGCATTGCTGGATGTGATCATGAAAATGCAATTGAGCCTACATGGTATCACAGACAATGTAACATAACATTTTTATATTCTATAAATCCTCTGCATCACCATAAAGCAGGGGAAGGATTACAGTCTACTTTGTTCTTTTACAGTAAGTCTGTATCTTTTTTGCTTCCCACAACAATGTAGAAAGCTGCAAGAAATAAGGCATTGGTCTGCCTCTAACATGAGGAGTGATTCAGCCTGCACGCCTATCACATAACACTGCTAACATGAGGAGAAAAGACCAGGTCTAAAGGGACATGAGTCAGCTGTATTGAAGCTGAGTACAGATTGAGAAGCGTGATTTGTTTGTGCTCTAGACAGATAAATGAGCAGTAAAATCAGCTGAGCAGAATTTACATTTGAGCAGGTAGGTTTTTAATTGGACCAAGATTACCTCATATCACATGTGTAGCATTTAAAGGCCCAATCCAAGCAAATTTGCCTCCTGATTCTACTTAATGAAATACAATGAAATGGCAGCAGTAGTCATGACATGGGAGTTCACAGAACTAGTTGAACAA
Organism: Albula goreensis; assembly: GCA_022829145.1. NCBI lineage: Eukaryota > Metazoa > Chordata > Actinopteri > Albuliformes > Albulidae > Albula > Albula goreensis. The sequence goes on from CM040744.1 coordinate 11,195,998, forward strand.
GTAACACTCAGTGACTCCCTTGTTTGCTCTGTTATTTTACGGAATGGCTGCATCACATCTGTAAGGAATGCAAAAACATATTTTGTGGCACTTAGGAATTTATTTTTGGAGGAAGACTGACTCTTATGGCCAAAATACTCATATATTCATTTTCATTTGTTACAACCAAAAAATCCGGATTTATCAAGTTGGCCTTTAAAAAACTGTCCAATACCACATTGAATCTAATAAAAGTGGTGTAATAATTTGAGCATTTAATTGGTCAGATTAACTTCCTTGATTGGCAATTCATTTGTGAGAAAAATGAGAATGCATTTTGAAAAGCATGGTAAAGTCATTATTACATTTTACATTTCCTTAATGTAAAGATGCTAACAGTGACATTTGAAATGTAGCTGTCATTTGGAACATTAGCATTTTCAACTTCAGAAGATGTTAGGATAAATAGAATTATGAAATGTTTAGAAATGTATGGATTTCAGACTAAAAACTTCTGTTAAACTTACATATGGCTTATTGACTAAATAATTAATGCATTTTTTTTCATAATGTTTTAAAAGTGGAATATCGCTTTATGTCATTAAAGGCCCTCTGGGTTTGAATGCATTAACCCCACACCCTGTATTGTTTTGTGCATTCAAGTCAGAACCCTGACCTTCCTCTGTGTGCTAATGTAATTAGCTGTCTTGTGTCATGTGTACTTACCATATACAGCTGACAAAAAACTCCACCACCATCTATCACCATTACGATCAACTGCCCAGACCAGGTTATCCAAGATTTGTCCAGAAGGATGTGATGAGCTGATCTATGCAATATTGAAGAGTTTGTGTGTGTGTGTGTGTGTGTGTGTGTGTGTGTGTGTGTGTGTGTGTGTGTGTGTGTGTGTGTGTGTGTGTGTGTGTGTGACAGTTTTTGGTGAAAGAGGGGGGCCACTTGTTAAGTCTTTAGACCCAATGAAATGTGCTGACATGTTGGGCGCAGGCTTTTCCTTTACTGTGGTTTTTGTGCCCCCCCCTCCCCATTTTAATTAAATGCATGTCTTCATGTCTGGTAGTAAATCTGTCAGGGGTAGTGGAGGAGTTCAGGTCTAGTAACTAAAAACCTGAAGAAGAGAAATAGTGTGACAGTATTGGAGGTTTACTTTTGTCTTGGCGCCATTCAAAATGACTTGTTTTTTTAGTTGTGAAGTTAATCAGGGATTTTAGAACAGCTTATCCTGAGCTGTAACACCTTGGAAAGGGAAATGTTTGGCTACTTGGTGGAAGCTGTGTAAAGATCTTGATCTCATTGTGGTGGCCACTCCCTGAAGAAACACCAAAACCAACACTGGAAGATTTGAATTCAGACTTGATCCACTATCTTTACAGTATTATTCAGATTACTTTCCCTTTGCAAATAGAGCATTCCCAGTCAGTGACACACTTATATATAAAATAGCTAATCTTCATTTTCTGGCATTAGTGATGTTTAAATGGTTAGCAAATTATTAACAAAAGTGCACATTTTAAAGATTTCTGTGGCTTGCATACCATGGATGCCAGTGCATCCATCACAATGGAAAAATTCTCCCCTCGCCATTATTGATACCTTGACACCTAATGCACTTTAAAAAACTACTATACGTTTAGACTGGTATTTACATGTTGGTCTCTGATTACATGTTGAAACATTGCAAGGTACTACATCGTATCCTATATTAAGCAACCTCAGAAATCAAAGGTTTCAGTTTAGTATTCTCAGGTCTTGTGTAGGCCTTTTGTTTGGTTACCAAGGAAACAATGGTGATAGATGAATACACAGCGTTAGCTCTGGGGTCATGTCCATTTGTTACTACTGCCCCATTCAGTCCCAGCTCTACTCTCATTGCCTTTAATTCAGTCAAATGGTTGCCTTATCTAACTCCTCGATTCTGCATTACATATGCAGTCATATTCCATAATAATGCATTATTGGCAACCCCAAGGCTCCTAAGACAAATAGCTGGAGAATTTGAGCCATGACCAAGAGGACATAGACAAGGCAATGCAAGTCAGAGTTGAATGGGTTTTATTGTTTTAATTTTTGATTATAATGACAAATAAATAATTTTCATCGCTTTGACCCAGGGTAAGAAAATATATCATACCTATTCAACTGCAATAAACATGCAAACATGAGTTTTATGTTGTCAGGTAGTTTTGTGAAAGGTTGCATCAGAGTACTTTTTGTGACCATACAGTATTGGCATGACTGGGCATGTACTGGTAAACTCTTTGCCTCTTAACTGTGACAGTTGTGAGATGAATGGGTAAAGTGTTGATGTCAAAAAGGGGTTTGTCGGCCATTTTACACACATCTGTGGGTGCTGGCTCGTACTTGTAGAAGCCTCGTGGCAAGAGTTATGCCAGGAAAAATATTGGAAAAGAAAAAAAAGGAGAGACACAAAAAGCATGGCCAAAACAAGGGGCTGTCAGCCATTCAGTTTTAACGCTGTGTTATTCTGTCTGCTTCTCTGCACATGACTTTTCCCTTTTCACTGCAAATTTGCATTTGAGAGCCATAAATCTGCCAGAGCTGCTTTAGAAGATCAGGGAAATTCAGTAAATAGAATTAGATAAACAAAATGCCATGATGTACCCATCATTCATCTCACTCTTTCAATGCATTTTAGCACGATGATCAATAAGTCTCCCTTCCCTGACAAGACCTCCATGAACTCTAATACTGTCTCATTTGTCAGTATAATCCAGCAATCACAGGGGATATAATTAGTGGGCTGCTCAGCATCTAGACCATCCCTGATCCATCCAGTATTTTAGTACATTTTCTAATTAAAAGAGAAATTTGCAAGCCATATTTTTACAGCTCCATAATCATTCATTGATTGGTTCCTCTGATCAATCAATGGTATTTTTTGTGTATGTTTATTTAATGCTTGTAGATGGTTGAAATGAGGGTAAGTATGCTTTGCATTCACTGTAAATGGTCAAAAATCACCTTCATCTTCCAATTCAGGACCAAAATGATCCCTGTATCTCAGTGGGTTACTGGAAGAAAATATTTAAAGGAAATCCAGTAAGTGCAAGTTAGCTGTCAATTTAATTCACAGGAGATCCAGGAGCAAAGCTATGGGATTTTCCAGCCTTCTTTTTTAAACAGTTGAAATGTTCTTTTGGTGAACCGTCAATTTTGCTTTTTGGACTTTAGCAGGATCTGAGTGCTGTAACCTAGTTTTGTCATGTGAAGGGTCATAGATGTGACCCCATGACAGCATAGGGGGTGTATTTTGATAAACAGTCTGAGGTCAGAAGTCTCAAACAAGCCGATACTTTTTGTTTATCATTTGTCATAATGACAACAGGCATGCAGTGAGACTCGGGTACTGCGTTTGACACTCTGGAAAGATTTCTGTTTTCCTTTTTCTCTAATTTGACATGACCGAGCACTACAGACTCCAAAGGCCACCCAGGATCTGTCACCTGGTTCTAGCCTATGCGGTAATTTTGGTAATTTATTGTGCTTCTGAGTACCTAAAACCTCATACATGCTACAAAAGGTACCAGTTTATACAGTTAGCTTTTCAAACAAAATAATAAACGATAGTTCCCATAAAACAAAAAACCAATATAAATGAACTGGTTGGTGGCACATTATCCACATTTTACTTTTATTGACCTCTTACCGTGTGTGTTATTTTTCCTCATTCTGATGTTGCTTTAACTGTTTCTCAGTCATCATGCTCTGTTAATGGTAGTTTTGTTTTCCATATCTTTTAATACTCTTTCGCCATATGTTTGACTGAAGCTGTAAAGCTCTGATGAGCACTAATGAATTATGTAAAAGGTTTTGGCTCTGGCAGCCTCTGTGATGTGTGCAGGACTAATGATCCCTTTTAAAATTAGCCTCTGGCATCTTCCCTTTGACATCCCCGTATGTAAACAGAATGTCACTCACCTCTCATTTGTAAAGCAGCTTTGTCTCTTCCATTATTAGAATGATGCACTGTACGGTTAAAATACACAGCGGTTTAATCTCTGTTGGTTTTGCGTGTCAGCTGGGCTTTGAGCATGCGCCAAGATCTCCTACTACTTGACAGTACCAGCCTATGCTTCTCTAATAAATGTGCTGTGTTAATTGTGCAACATTTCAAAAATGAAAGAAGCATTTTTTCTTTCAAAAATACTCAGTCAGTGGAAGAATAGCAGTCAGTAAGTTAAGGGTCGTTAGTTCAGTTTTTGTGTGAGGTGCCCTGGATGGGCTCAGTACAAAAAAGGATTGGGTTGAACAAGCAATGACATCATCAGTGTGAGCCAGAGCCCAGACCCTGTGCTCTGCCAGCTTGTTCACTGCTGTGTGGGGAAACTGCACCAAGTGTAGGTGCCTTAACAATGTCTTCTTGTCTCAGCATGTTAAAGGTCATCCGAATTTTATTTCCCAGCACAGAGTTTCCTTAATACTCAAGTGTAGCTGGCTACAGGCTTGAATTTAAGCCTGTATCGGGACATCTGCATACCATCAAGGTACTTGGCTGCATAGTTTGACCAAACCCATTTTGTACAAGCAGAAGCCTTTTTTGTACGTTTAACTACCAGACAATGTCTAAATCTAGTATCTGAACCTGAGCGGGATGTTGGGATTGGTTTCGATATGTTGCATTGCCTTTGAGTTAATGAGCTGTGTCAGTCAGCAGCCCATCACTGGCAGATGTCTCTGCTGCTCTTTATTGTTAGCAGTTCCCTACCTTGTCATTAGCTCTTGGCCTAACCACAACAGTTCTTTGATGGTAATGCAGTAATTTGTACCCTTGCCCACAAGACATTGAGTTTACAATATATGAATCACTATAATGCCACAATGCAGCAATAATTTCAAGGTTGCAATGTTGATTTATCATCACAAGGATCAATTCAGAGCTAGGGTAGCTCCCACACCTCTGAAGATTTTGCTAAACATATAAACTTCCTGAATGCCATGTTGTACACTAATGTGGACATATAGTGAAAGAAGAATGTGTGGGTTAGGGTTTAGGTTAGCCATGTTTTCTCTGAATTTACATGTAAGGTGATTGATACAATCTTAAAGGCAGGCATCCAGTCTGACTGTGTGGTAGACCAGATTAGATTAGTAGTATATTTGTTACATACAGGGTGATCAGTCTGTGGCATTCATGTTATATCATATTGAAATGTGTCTTTTGTCACTGCATTCTCCTGTCTAATACACAGGTAAGTAAATGTGTAACCATCACACTACTTACAGATGGAATATATTTGAGTACTTCTATTTGAATACTTACAATGTCATGGAAGCATATTTACATTGAGATAAACATCACAATGTAATATCACGGTGTGTATCAGTGTCGTGAGTCAATGCTAAGGCACAACAAAGGACAATGACTGGATGTACAGCAGCTGGTAGTGTGTGGTGAGCAGTATTGCTCATTCTTTCCTCAATACGGACTATCCGGACAGATAAAAGCCTCCTTGTTGTCTCACAGATCCATAATTGTCTGTTCTATTTGTAGAAAAGATTACAATGGTAACACTGTCAGTGTAGATTGATGCCACACAGTACAGAACTGAGCTTGTTCAACGTACTGTTGGCAGAGACCTTCATTTATTTCAGAGGAAACGGATCATTATACCAATAAAATGCTCCAAAGTTTGTCAGGTAATTAATCAATACCAGGTTGAAATGAACTCCTAGCTTTTTGTTACCGGTAATGCAAAACCCTCTGCCAGGGCGTCATGTGAAAATGCAAGAGTAAATATTAGCTTTTGTTCCTAACTTTGAGCACAAAATGTGGACAGAGGGAGAGCTTGGTTTGATATTGATAGAGCTTGTGTTTCAGCAGCGTTTCTCCTTTATCTCTGCGCTCCTGGGATTTTTCCAGTCTCTCTCCTGCCAAGACCTCTCAAAGAGGCACACCGGAGGTTTACCTGCGGGAGCGTGAGCTCTGGAGGGGGGAAGGGGGAGCTAGCAGGAGCTGCCCCACGGTAACAAGATACAGTAAGGCCCAGGCCACGGCTTTCTCAGACCAGGGCTCCTCCGAGCTCCAAGACCTGCGGGCGGCAGGGATGAAAAGGATCAATAGTCACGTAATCACAGATTAACCCAAATCATTCCACTGAATTAGCTTACTGCACTCAGCCCCTTCACCAAATCCCACTTCCACTGCCACCTGCTGTGGTAGATGTCAACAGATGAGACTATATGGGTCTTCCTCCCCTAGAACCATGTGCTAAGTTGAATGATCCTTGTTCCATCTCTGGTAAGGGGTCATCGAAAAGTTCTGGTGCTTTGCGCAGATAAGTGAGTCAGTCAGAGCGTAGGGTCAGAGGTGAAGGACAGTCCAACACTCTGTTTATTTGTACGCTGTGTTTCCATGGTAACAGTTTCACAAGCGAGGCGAGAGTAACCTTGTGTCAGGGTGAAGGTAGATCTTGCATTCTGGTAATGTGCTCTTTTTTCCCTTTATGAGAAAAACAATTCATAAATAAATCTGTTTTTATTTCAATGCTGTATACTGGCAACATGAAGAATGATCGTTTTATCACTTGAGACAGAACATGAACCACACAGACTACCATAAACCTGATCAACTTTAACTCTCATTTTCCTTGATTAGTGGACTAAACATTTCATACATTGCCTTTCAATAACATTGGTTGTACTTCTTGAAGTCTGTAGACAGATTTGATATCAACATCATCTACAGATTATTACCAATGACATTTCAGTAACGTGATTTCTGCTTAATAAATGCCACTGCTTTCATTCTACTAAATAGTTTGTAATATGAGCATACATGCTTCCTATGAGTGAGCGCACCAACAAATAACTGATAGAATAAGCAGGTACACCCAAGTGGCTCTTGTTCATCTCCATCAGAGCCAGCACTTAAGAAACAATGTTTGTTTTTCACAGAAATTGTCCATAAACTTCAGTTTATATGATTTATGACATTCTGTTATCTTTTCTTATTTATGTAACTTTATGATTTATTGATGGTGTCATACTGTAAAAGCATTTGATGAAAACAACAAACTTCTAAATATTTTAGCAAACACAATACTTTGTGTGATCAGCAAGAGGTTGAGGCAGAATATTGTAGGTTTTCCTTACAAGTGATAGATAGTCACATATAAAAATGTCTAATCATTTGTCCATTACAGCTGTACTGTAGGGTTCAGGTTTGATGATTGATTAGGCCATAACATGCATATAATGCCAGCGCCATGCTCCTCAGTCTACTCTAATACTACTGAGTAAGAATTACATAGACCTTGCCTTCTGAGGGTATAATGTATCCCAACCAAACCAGTGAAATGAGCCCCACACCTTTGTAGCACCTCATACCCAAAAATGTTTGAATGTTATCTTTCCATTTTTTATTCACTACTAGTTATGTTTTTATTACCAAAATATATCATCCTAATTCAGTAATTGCAAGTAAGTGTAAGCAGCACTAATGCTGCAAATCTTTGCATCTCCTTTGAAATAGTGATCGCATGGGAGGGGCGATCCCTTAAGCATTATATGTCATTATTGCAGCAGAGTACCTTTCAATCACTACAAAAAAGTGAGCAGGAGGCCATAGAGATAATGCATAAAGCAGAATGATTGAATTGCTCCACCAATTAACATTACTCAGTAAATGTTGCCTAGTCATCCTTGACTAATTGAAGATGCTAGGGCCTGTAGCCTTCCACACAAATGCAGCTGGATAATGGAATAACTCTGTTGAAAGCACGGGACACATATCTGGGGCGTATTCTAAAGCATTTTCTGTGGACCATTTGTCTTCGGTGCGCTCTCAGGTGGATGGAGGCCTGCTTGGAGGAAGAGCTGCCGCCCCCCACGGAGCTGGAGGAGGGCCTGCGCAACGGAGTTTACCTCGGCAAACTCGCCAAGTTCTTCGCCCCCAAGATGGTATCCGAAAAGAAGATTTACGACAGGGACCAAGCACGGTATAAGGTACATAAATAAACATATCGTGTATGGACCTGTTCCTTTCTCACAAACCTTGTGTTTGGCTATATTGCAATCTAATTACAATTATTTAATGTGTTTTTTCTTTGAAAGGAACATATGAACTACAAAATCAATAAAGGTGAACTAAATAACTGGCAGTGGCAGTCCGCCACTAAATTCAATTATCTGATATAATGCTGTTGAGTCATATAGTGACAATATCTGCAAACACAAATATAGGTGGCGCCAAAGTCAGCTTTTGCTGTCCAAAAATAGCAGTGGTTCAGAATAGTTGTTATGAATTTTATATCTGAATTCAGAGACTGCATTCACATAGAGACAGTTAAGTCAAATGTGTGGCAGAAGTCTCTACTATTGGGGTGATTCAGGTTATGCAGATGTGTGTGTGTGTGTGTGTGTGTGTGTGTGTGTGTGTGTGTGTGTGTGTGTGTGTGTGTGTGTGTGTGTACTGATTGAGTTTTCCATGGTCAGCCTTATCTGGGGGTACAGCTGTTACACTTCAGAGTTACACACACATCTGGACTGCTCTCTGGACCCACACACTACGTGGTGTCAGACAGGAAGCCCTGGGTCTGGCCATAGATACCCCATTTCCTGTAGAGCAGCCCCCAGGGTTGTGGGAAGAGTAGTGGAGCAGCTGTGCTGACAGCACCATCTTAAACAAACCCCCCCTTCTGCCAGGACATGAAAGGCCACAGTTTACATCATAAGCAGTCTGGGAAAGAGCTGCAAGAGTCCAGAGCAGGGTAATAGGTAATAGGGCAGGGGTCAGAGGTCAGGGTGATATGACAAGTCCCAGTCTATAGGTGACCCAAGCAAAGAATCACACCAGCTGCATTCTTTAATGAAAAAGATAACATTTCTTATCTTGCATTACTGATGCACTGTATGTCTTCTTATGTTAGTTTCAGCCTTCTATTGTTTGGTTCCCATCTGTTGAATTGTTTGTCTATTCTCACTTCCTTCAGAGTTCATTGTATACACTACACTTTATCACTTTCAATGTATTTGACACTTAGTGCAAATTATTTATAAAATAAATCATTATTTATATATACATACATTTTAACGGTATTCTGTTTAATATAAACATTTGATTCAGAGATCAAATGTTTATATTAAATGTAAAGTCTTCATTACAGAAAGAGTGCACCAATGTTGAATAATATGCAGGAGAGAGGAGCTGTCTTAAATTCAGTGTTAAAATGTAGCAAATTGGAGAAAAAAGTAGACTCATGTTTCTTTTACTCTTTTAAAAAGCTTTCACTGTGAACTGAGACCCCACAGAAGATTCACCTCCGTAAATGATAAATACGTACAGCCAGTGATTATGTTCTCATGATTATGCTAATCATAGGGATTTACTCACAGATTAGAGCAAGGAAATTACATGACAGCGCAAATTGCATTTTGCCTGTTTAAAAAGCTGAGCTAGCACTACCAGTCTCCCTTTAAATTAACCTCTGACATTTTCTCATGGATGTCATGGTTTAGCAAAAAGTAAACTGCTCAGCCTTCATAGACATGGTCTGATGTGTCTGTTTCAGAAAACCGATCAGGTTATTAGAACTGTGTACAGAGCCCCTCCAAACCATCCCTCTGCTCTCGGTCAGACATGAGTTGACTTTTGTGTTCATTTTTTCCAGCGCACAGGACTTCACTTCCGACACACAGACAACACAGTGCAGTGGCTAAGAGCCATGGAGTCCGTGGGACTGCCCAAGGTATGGACTTTCCTCCTCCAAGTATCACTCCAGACCTCCACATGGGAAACTGAGTAATCCTCCATTGATAGGAAAAGGCAGATAATTCCACTGTTCTGATATAATGAGCTATCAATGACATGGCAACATATGGCGCAAACCGCCAGCTTTAAGGAAGTAAGCGTCCTGCTGTTCTTATCTGCAGTGGGGGACACAAAGAAGGCAGCCCTGCTTCAGCTCATCGAGGCTCAGACACTTCAGATCGGTTAAGACGCTGGCATTAAAGATGTTCTCTGGCCCTGTTGACTCTAAAGATATAGTCCTCTGGTGCATGTTTTGGATTACAGACACATGGTCTGGCATTGAATCACAGTCATGTCAATGCTGACTTTGGTCTGAGAGTCCTGCAGACCTGGACAGAGAGGGAAGGGGTGTATAGTCAAACATGCTGTGGTTCACACACTAGCCTGTGCTACTCTGAACTAATACTGCAACAGTGGGATAGAGTTATATTCCTAAACATATTCCTAGTTACAAATGTAAGATTAATAAGAAAACTATTTTAATAACTCATGCATCAAAAATAATATTCAGAAACTTTTTATGAAAATAATTCACTTGTCCCTTTATATTTTGTCTCAGTAATGGCAGCCTACATATGGTATATCTGTATGCTGTGGACTAATGACTTTGTGAACAGTGCTGTACGTAAATGTACACAGTTGTTTTAGCTAGGTGAAACAGGCATTTGAATAAATGTACGTGTTGCTACAGTATTTCCTTTGTTCAAAAACACACTGTGGTAATGCTCTAATGGATGCATAAGTAGGTGGTGTTTTGCCTTTTGTCAAAATTAGCCTACTTGAGCTTGTCGATAGGATTAGTGCAAATGTCTTCATTACAAAGAGGGAAAGTGCACAGTGTGAGGCAGTGGGGAAGAGAGAAATGCAGTGCTATACAATGACACATCAGAATTACGCCCATCTGTGTCCTTTAAGCTTAGCCAGTTAAAGTACAGCCATTGGTTTACGTCTGGAACAGCGTGTGGCATTAACACGGGATTCTTTAACTCCTGGTATGTACACAGTGCTGTGTAACTGACACTGTAAATAGTCTGGTTAACCGACCCCCCGCTGGGGGCGAGGGCAGACGTGGGCGTGGAGAGATCAGGTGATTCCCGTGGTGGGAAACGGCAGTCTGGTCCGACAGAGGGCCTGGGAGAGGGAGCAGCTGGGGAAGATCCAGTGGGACCTGGATTAGGGTCCTGCTGGACACTCTGCTTTCTCACATGATGTCACACACTTGGGTGTGTGCACTTTCAGTCATGTGCTTAGATTGTCTGAGCCACACACAGGACACCTGTTATATCTGTCATACTTCAAAATAACCACCCTCAAAACTGTACATCGTCACTGTGTCAGAATGGAATATTTGTACTGCCGTGTGACTTTCAATTTTTGCCAATTTATTATAATCTCATTAATGTAATATATTGTGTAGTTCATGCTATAATAGATACTATGAACAGAAATGTGTTGTTCTTACATTTGTATTCCTACTAAAGCAAACAATCTCAAACAATTTTGTAAAATCATATCAAAATAAATTGAGCCTTGACTGAATAGTCAGGGATATCTGTGCCACTAAATATAATAAAGCACAACAATAAATGCAATGGTGGTGATATAAACAGATAAATAAATGAAGAAACAAGAAATGGCATATTTGTGTATAGAAATGTCTCAGTGAATCCTGCCTTCCTCTGACTTGCACCTTTCTGTATTTGTCCCTTTTGATCAGTTGTATATTTGGTTTGTTTTTTGGACAATTGTGCCTTTGTTTATGTTTGGGATGTCCAAAATGAGCAATTACAGCACAGCGACCTTCTGTGAGCCTTCTTTCAGGCTCCAAGATAAAGATGACATCATGAAGAACAGTTATGATGGCTAATGCAGTCTCCTGTTGTTCCCCTTTTTAGATATTCTATCCTGAAACGACCGATGTCTATGATCGTAAAAACATGCCCAAGGTCATATACTGTATACATGCTTTAAGGTAAGATGGTCCTATCTGAACTTGGAAAGTATTGTTTGACTGGTTTGCCTGTCTCACCTTTACTTCATTTCTTACAAATGCACACCCCATTTACCAACCAGAACCCTGTTAGAGATTAGAGATTTACTGTATTGTTCAAAATGTTTGGCCCATCATAAGATGTTTGAATATGAAAGGCAGATCTTGTATGTCTCAATGAAAGAATAAAAAACTTCATGTCTGGTTTGTATATGTTCACTTGCACCAATGTAGACCAACCCATCAGACTGATATGGTGCTTCCTGTCTGCTCTGAGTCATTTCCTGTCAACAGATATGTTTTCCCTTTGCCATTTATCAAGCAATGAAACCAGGACTGTCTCATCTTCTCACCTAGTGACAAGGGGCGTTTTGAACCTAGGCTTGTATGATGTTGTTCCCATACCGTCAGCGTTTGTAAAGCAATCAGTTTTGGACATTCATAGCCACAGGAAAGCCATGAGGAAAAACTATCATTTTTCTCATCTGTTTGCCCCTCAATATTAAATATATTGACAATGATATTGGTTTTGTGGTTTGCTTGAGGAGATAGCAGTTACACAGTAAGTGCTAGAGGGGTAATAGAGGTTGTGATCTTGGAAAAGGCACATCATTAGGTTTGACAGAATTCTATAAAGAAACAGCCCACATTGTAAATTGGCCTTGTTCCAAGGAAAAAGGAGCATGTTCCTTGAGTCGTTATAAAATCACTAGGACACAGAGCAAAATAAAAGAATGTGATATCTTCCATCTATTGCGCCATTTCAGATTGTCCTCTGTGAACGTTTCGTCTTGTGTTACATTCCATTAGAAGCTTGATGACATATGTTGGTACTGATATGCTCGTGGTTACCCTTGACGCTTTTCAGATAGTGATGCTGTTTGTTTACAGCTCTGTTATGCTTGGTGTCTGGTGATGTCCCTGATCTGGCATATCAGTGGTAAATGTAGTACAAAGGAGCAGGTCTGGCTTTCTGCTCTTTATGGCCAGGCTGTAAGGTACGATTACAAAGACAGTTCTCAACTCACAATGATCAAACAATATCCACATGATTGTCATGTGAACTATATAGGTAGGGTTTCTTTTTCACCTGCAGATTTATATTAATTAATTTGGTTTTCCAATTTAACAGCCAGAAGCTTCTATCTACTCATGCAGGCAACTAATCATTTCCCATCTTTGATTTAGAACAGCTAATAAAGGTATCATAAAATAGGAGTTTGAGCCTGTATTTTTCCATATGTTCTTTATGTACAGCATAAGAGTACAGTGCTTGAATTTCAGTCCTTGAGCCAAGGTTGCACTTCCTCAATGCAGTGCATTGGTCAGTCTGCAGCTGTTGATGTATGGAAAGGTTGTTAAGTCATTCATTTATAGGACTCATCTCTTTGAGCATTATTATGGCTTTTCAGCACCTAATCTAATGTCTGTCTAATGTTTTAAAGATTCTTTCAATGGGAGATTGCTGGATGACTAAAGGCTAATGTATGTCTGCATTAATTTGACAACCCAAAAACTGCTTTATTAACCTGGTCCGCTTTGTTTTCAAAATGATAATTAATAAAATGTCTAGTTTAAAATATCTAGGCAAAGGGGAGCTTGTAAAGGCAAAGTTTTCTGGGTCCCCTATGTCCATTTAGAATAATGATAACAAAATTCAAAGCCCCTGTTGGTAGGCAGATTGAACAGATTCTAATTATGTTTTCATTTATTTAACAATAGTGAATGTTATAATAACAGTTGTTACGAAATTAAGGACTATCATTAACAAATAACATGATACAATCATGTCTGCTTATTTGTGTATGTCTCTCCTTACTGGTCTCTCATTGGTAGGGTTTTATTTGTTGACATTAATAGGGGAACAATAGCTTGGCACTGTAACCCAGCTGTTGTGTATAGTATTATATTGTGCTATATCTTGGCTGGCTTCCCATTCACTCACAGTAGATGGAAGCAAAAATGCTTTTGACCTAAAACTGAGCTTAAGCTTTCTTGTTCACAAGACCTGAACACTGTTTACTCTAAATGTAATTGGCAAGGTACATGCAGTCACATCAATTTACACTGAACTTTGGTGAGCTTTGCAGGATTAGAATAGTACATGCTCTATAATCACCGTGGATGCTTATCATTGCTTTTGCAATTGTTTTGTAGCTTCTCTCATGTGAGGATTGCACTGCACTCAGATGTTGAGTTCATGCACTGATACAACAAAGCAGGAAATGTACCCATTGGTATTTATTCTGCTCATTGCATAATTAAGTCAATATTTATACATTTGAATAGGCAAATTTAAATGGACACTTGAACTCTAAAACACTCTGTACTGTAAAACAACTTTACTTGCAAAGCATGTTTTCTCATTTTAATGTCTGAAATGCTGATTATTTTTTTATAAAAAAGAATGGAAATGCAAATGACATTAATTGATGCTTAAATTCTGGAAACCTCTGAGGTTAAAACGTGTATTTCTGAGGCCAACGATTTACTACTTCTCTTGGCATTCATATTCAATATAAATGGCATTATACAAAACTGGCTGCCTGTTAGTCTGATTGTTTGCTTATTTTAATTCTGTGGCGCTAAGGTTTTAAATGTTGCTAGATGTTGTAGATGATTCAAACTTATCATTTAGTCCACTAAATAAAAGTGCAAAGTAAGTGGGATCTTTGTACAGACTGTGTAAACAGAGTTGGTTTGTGTCATAAATTATAAATATGTATGTTAAATGCAGGGCTTTTAAAGGTATGGCTGCTATATGAGCTGCAATGCATTAGATGTTTTAATGCTTTTATATGAGCAAATGCCATTGATCTTTGCAAAGTAAATATGAGATTCTGTGAAATACCATACAAGGAGGCTATACTGAGAAACAGTGCCATCCAAAGGCTGGGAACACTGAAACTGCACTTGGAACAGGGCAGGCTCCTCTTGCCCCCAAGTGGAAGATGAGTGTAAAATGTTGGTACATATGTGTAAACAAGACAGAAGCAGCATGTCCATTATTTCTGGTTAAAATCTTCTTTTTTCCAGTTGGCACATGTATACATGTATACTGTTAGTGAGCCTACCGATTCTGCACAACAAGTATGAAAAGCAGAATCTGTGAAAGCTATTAATGGGATATGATCCCCCTCTCTGTGTATCCTCTTCGTGAAATGTTGTACAGTCTCTTCCTGCTACAGAGTAGATGTGTGATTGTGTTTTTGTCCTCTGCTGGGCCTTTTGAGGAAACACTTCCTTCCTCTCTCAGCCGGCAACGTTCCCCACTCACAAACTGACATACGGCTGTGCCCTCCTTCCTGCATGAGCCGCACAGCACAGCCAGCAGCCAGGCCTTAGTAACAGCATCATAGCGGCATTTCAGAGCGGGAGGGGGGCATCTCTGAAGTTTTCTGAACTGAAGATTACCATATGGCAGAGTGAAGGAGTGAAATGAAAATACAACACGGTGGAGAAGGGCCTGTACATATGGGTATGGGGGTGGGCTCTTTCTTTGGGGGGGGGGGGTGCTCTTGTCCTCCTCTGATAGCAGGCCAAGGTAAATGGAACTTAATTAAGCTTGTGTGAGCAGGGAGCTGCAGTCAGCTGAGTCCTGGCGCCGGGGGTTCCAACCAAGGTTAAACAATTAAACCCTTGGCCTCGGCAGCGCTCCGGCCTGACAGTAAACTCTGAGCATTATAGACCTGTCTTCTGCTACCGCCCACGGGGGTCAAAGGTAGCGTGCAAGCCTGACAGCCCGCGCTTCCTCACGTACCAATTACATGCCAAACGGTGCCTCCCTACACTTCAATAATTCATGCCCATTTACCAACAAACAGAGTGGGCGTTAAATTTTAATGCAGTTTCCACTCGCCCCCTTCTTCATCCAATGTGCAGGGAACCCTGTGTTTCAGTTTTTTTTGTGCCCTTTTGGATGTTTTCAGAAAGTCAATTTTTTTTTTGTAATTCACTGAATCAATTGTTTTCATTTAATATAATTTTAGTTTAGTCACCCTTCCATAAGTGCTGCAAAAACCATAGGCTGTTTTGATGTCATTAGTTAATTAGTCCATGCTCATTGTTTAATCCAGTATTGACTCAAACAGAATTAATGGTGGAGGAAAGTGTTGCACACTGCCTCCCCTACTGTCTTCCCTGTCAGACAATTTTAGGATCAACTTGTTTTCTTTTCTATTTCAGTTTATATCTTTACAAACTGGGAATAGCTCCACAAATCCAGGACTTGCTGGGAAAAGTGGATTTCACAGGTAAGGAGGCCTCAGCTGATCCAGCCCAAGCATTTATCCCATTACACCACAGCCGTGCTTTCATTCACAACTGGCATTACTCAACACCAAGCAGAACGGGATTATATCAACACAAATGACTTCTGCATATGCCCTCAAGGAGCCTGGTTGACTCCACTATTTCAGAGCTATAATAACCAGCCGGACACGGCACTTAAAGGTTATCAGGAGCTCCCAGAGCGTATTAAGAGCGCTGAAGAAAGGTAAATCATGAGCCACAAGTGCCGCTTAGTGAACGGGCTGAGATACAGGCCTAACGTGTGCCCTGGGGTTTTTTCTGTGAGTAATTGAAAATGTTCCACTCTTATTTCACCTTGCTTAATCTTGGGAATATAACAGTGTGATTAATGTATCCGAGTAGGGCAGAATGACAGGTAATTACAAGTTCCTATTATTTTTTTTTTCCTAATTGAAGCAGCAGCTATCATTATAATTTCTGAACGCTGAATTTTTATAATTAGTGATATTCACAGAACTTGGGCAAGCATTGTGAAGTTGCTGTGTTCATTGCCTTGTGCATATGGCATAGTAAGAATGCTTATTGGGAAAAAATTGCAACCTTTTTTGGAGAGAATATAAAGTGAAAATTCTCATTAATAGTGTGTTTGATTTTGCAAACAGTGGAAGGTAATAAAGGTGAAAATAAACTCTTGTCTCTATCCAGCTAAAGAATTAGTTTTCAGTGCAGTGGTTCAGTGTGGAATTGAATTCTGGGCTTTTCTATCTGGAGCATTTTCCATGTATGCTCATATCATAGCTGCTGCGGTCAGTCAGGGCCCTGTGTCTGCCTGCAGTGGGGCAGCCACTGGGCAGTTCAGCAAAGGGATTGCTGAGTGAGAATAAGCAGTGATTAGCTGGACGCATTTGGAGGTTTAGCGTGCTAATGCACGATCCTTCCGAATTTACCAAGGACATTACAGCAATAATGCTGGCTTTACAGCTGGGAGTTCCAAGCCGGCGGTAAATACAAATAAAAACATATTCTTGTTTCTGAATTCAAGAAGGAATTGCATCCACTGGTAATAAATAAGTCTGTAATGGTATTTATTCAATCAAGGCTCAGAGCAGAAAGCCACTAATTACAGAATTAGTCCGCTCTTTTTTTCTTTAGAGAAACTGTAAAGTAAACTAAAGTGACTCTTTTAATAATGGCATAATAATGGGGTATTGATATTTATTTAATTAATGATGGTGTGCCTCAGCATTCGGCCTGATTTGTGCATTGTGTTTCCACAGAGGAGGAGATCAGCAACGTGAGGAAAGAGCTGGATAAATATGGAATCCAGATGCCAGCCTTCAGCAAGATCGGAGGCATCTTAGCCAACGAGCTGTCTGTGGATGAGGCTGCCTGTAAATAAACCCCTCTCAAATACTGTCATATGTTAGATAGCTGAAAATCTTCCCAGAATATTGCATGTGCTGTATATGTAGAAGGTTTGGATATGGGCTGGTGACACAAGTTCTTCTGTCAGCTGTAGCTTGGCTGTTCAGCTGTCTGGTTTTGAAAAATGATATGTGGTGTTTAAACTGTATGCTCTTCTCACAAAATCATGAACTCTACCATAAAATCAGTTTACTAGTATTTAAGTTCTGTGAGTTCACAACTTCCCTCTTGCACTTACTGTAGTACTTAATGTTATGCTTAACATTATGGAATGACTGTTTCTATTGGTTGTAACATTGATAACTTTGTGGTGCCTCTGTTAAATGCCTAAGCCTTGAATTAAGTGAGTTAACTTTTTTAAGCCTGGATAAAATAATCTTATGAATACTAAAATGTAAATGTAATCTGTGAAAATAGCTCCATTTTGTGGGCAAAGCCTAGCCAGATGTGAGCATTAAATTAAAGCAAGGATAATGAAAAGCACACAACAGTTCCATCTGAATGGCCTGCCTTTTACCTGTCCTCTTTTATCCGTGCCACCAGTGCACGCCGCGGTCATCGCCATCAACGAGGCAATAGACAAGGGTCAGGCAGAGGCCACCATGGCAGCGCTGAACAACCCTAACGCCATGCTGCGGAACACAGAGGATCCGCTGGCTCAGAGGTACCAGGACACTCTGAGCATGGCTAAGAGGACCAAGGAGGACAAAGCGTCAGGCCGGGTAAGACGGTGCACGCCCTGCTACACCAAAGACCTTAGTCTACAGGGCTGCATTCCAGTCCAGTTTCTCTTCCACCCTCAGAAAATTCACATGCAAAGTTCTCTTGGGAAGAGGTGATGCCTTTACTAATAAAACAGGAGTATAAACTTGTAAGCAAGGATTATCCAGTTGAACAAATCTGTAAAATGGCAAAAGTCTCAAAGGAATCATAATGTGAATTGAAGAACTGAAAAACTAACTTGAAGAATGGCATGAGAGTGTGCTCCTGAAATTTAAGCTAATGTCAAGTCCTGAAGCCATGGTAAGCCCCTTACATGGCTGTACTCAGAAGTACCATATTACCACTGTTGTATGTTTCAGAGAATAGTACATTACCATTAAAACATTTGCCCTATTTTTGTTTGTCTAACACACCTTTGTTTCTCTGTATACCACATTGATTGATGTTCCCTTTAGAGAGAACTGTTTTGGTGAAGAAGCAGATAAGAAAATGCTTTGCCACAAAGTTACAGTTTCAGAACTCCCACCTGCCACTTTACTGAAGAACTAACATTCCAAAGCTTGCTGCATCAGCTAAATCCCGTAATAGCAAAGCAACTCCTTCATCATGTTCCACCAACCCCCTTGGGGAGTAGCTGTCCATCACGGCTTATTTCCCAACAGCTCAACAGAAATTAAACTAACTTTGTCCGTGTTTGCCTTGCTAGAACTGTGGAGGGTTGCTATATAGTAAATTGATGCACACATTCACTCCCATATGTTTTGCAAGCCAACCCCTGATCTTGTTTTTCAAGTGTATTGAAATTATATTGTAGTGTATGGAAAAAATCTAAATGATTTGTTGAGCAATAATGAAATCAACACTTAATTATTTTGTTTGTTTTCTCAGCGTTCGTCTGTTGCGACTGAGGAGAGGGACGTGTACGAGGAATTACTGACACAGTCGGAAATTCAGACGAACATCGACCTCGTAAACAGTGAGTGCCTCCCTGGTGAATCATTATCATCTCAGCTGATGCCGGTCCCAATATCCTTCAGCTCAGCTTGACTGACTGCTGGAGCCAGCTGCAGGGATGCTAACTGCATGCAATACTGCCCCCTTTTAGCTCAGGCAGAAGCGCAGTACTGCAGAATTCAAAATGCTTGTGCACAGCATTATCAGGACAGGACCAGGACCCACCCCTGATTGGCTGCTTTTCTGTCCTTAAACTGAGCAAAGAAAGCAGGGTATCATGTTAATTGCATCAAGAAGCCTCCATACTGCTCCGTACCTGTGTACCCTGAGTAGGAGTGCTATTGCGGCCTCCAGGTCAAATTTTCACAAAAAACTGTCTTCATCTGGCCACCCATTCATGCCCAGCATCTGATTGGCTACACAATCCCCTGAATTCCCTACCCACATTCGTCCCTAGGTTGCCACCACAGATGAGAATTCACAATAGACATACCTAGTATGGACCTTTATTGGCTGCTATTTCTTTTTGACTTCAGCTCATGCAGCAGTCAGGAGGGTGAATGAAGCTATCAGCACCCAAGATGAGGTGGCCCTGCTGGCTAGCCTAAGATCGCCAGCCCTGGGGCTCCTTGGGGTTCTGGACGCCAACTCTAAATGGTACCTGGATCACTTCACCACCTACAGAGAGCAGAACTCTATGGTCAGTCCCTCAGAACACTGTACTCTACCTCATTCATGTGTACATGTTCCTTAGTGGTAATAGTGCATTTATGGAAATCAATATGTGTGACTCTGTTTGAGCAGGAAAACGACGTTCCTTTGCATTTGGAGAAAGAAGAGATTCAGCGGGTGGTGAGCTCCTGCAATGACTTCGCTGAGGCAGAGAAACGAAGTATGCCCCTCATCTTGCCTTTCACTGTACTACGCAACACTGTTTACTACAGAGAGGGCTTTGTAACAAAACCACTGCAAATTATACTCATAACACCCATTCAGTCACTCTATTGTTTACTGTGTAACAAAGAGAGATTTTCACAGATCTAAAATGGTAAGAAAAAAAAGAGTTGAATAGCTTGTTATCTTCATCTCCACAAAAAATGTTTACTGTAACAATTTTCATTGTTTATTTCTGTCTCTGGCTAAAGCTCCTCGGTGGGTGTGGTATTTGAAGTGCTGTTAAGAAACTTTAGATCTGCTACAAAGTTACAAAAGAAGCATAAAGTGCTACCGTAGATATTCTGTATACTGACTGAGCTAAGCACAAGAGCTGTATGTATAGTGAGCATGTAGCATGTCTGTGGAGAACCCATTCATTTTCCCTTCCCTTACAGACCGCTTAGGCAGGCAAGTGGTGTAGATCTGTCTCGAATAATATTTCAAAATGGCCTTGTAACATATGTTGTATAAGCAATGATTGATTGGAAACGTGTGCTGGAAGTGACAGTTACCACAGTGGAGACTGACTGATGTTTCTGCCTCAGAGATGGATGCCATCACGGCAATCAACGCGGCCGTGCGGCAGGGCGATGCGGCTGAGACGGTGCAGCAGCTGATGAACCCAGAGGCCCAGCTGCCCATTGTGTACGAGTCCGCCGCCAGCCTGTACCAGTCTGAGCTACTCAGCCTGCAGGCCCAGAACCCCGGGGTGAGTTCGCCATGTTGAGCCTGCACCCATCCCCCTGCCTACAGCTCCCAGACTCATCTGCTCACTCTCACTACTCTGCAAAAAATGAAATGTTATTTTATGTTACAAACTTAAACCTTAAAAATATCTGTAACTCTTGATTTTGTGGCTCTAAGATAAATTTCCTTATCAAGATTATTTTTCTTAATTCAGTATTACATTTTTTGTTTAAAGACCTAAGTGTAATATCTTATAAGGTAATATTTTGTTACACCATAATTATAAAGAGAGAAATTGTTTCAAAGCATGTTTCTTACTTCCAATTTCTTATGTTCAATTTTTAAACTTTTTTTTAAAGCATGTTTTTTACTCTGAGGTTTTTTTGCCTTATCTGTTGACCCCACCCCACTGTGCTGGCTGCATAGTACACTGACTCACCCAGTTTCCCCATGCTAACTGCTACTCCCTCTTTGTCACTCTTACTCACCCGTTCACACCTCCACCCCTCCCCACGTCCTGCAGCCAGCAGCTCTCAGCTCTCCCCTGGGCTCAGTACACCCCTGCCTCATTGGCTCACTCACTTACCCACCCCACCGATCTGTGCCGAGCATTAGCGCTGTGGCTGTTTAGCTTTGCCGATACGCAGGCATGTGTGTGCTAAACTGCAGCTATACATTGCACCATTTACATGCTGTAAAAGACACCGATGTCCCTTTACTGTACCTGTGATTTTCACTTCAAATAGGCCTTCACTTCATGCACTGGGTCCTCTCGACACTGTGTGTCTCACCAAAACAACACATGCAGCATTAATGCAGTTTTTTCTGACCAGTTGTATTTATTGAAGACTAAAAAGTACACATTTCATTTTATCATATAGGAAGCCTCCCTCTGCCTCCCTCCAGGCTTAGAGATGTGATAACAGATATACAACATATTGAGGAAGCCCTTTATATGCAACAGAAAACTATACTAAGTTACAGACTGATCTATGCAGTTGAACGCCAGTGTGTTGGGCTCTTACACAGGCATTCCTGGGTTACGAGGAGCTGTCGGTGGCCGTGGAGATGCTGTCAGCAGTGGCGGTGCTGAACGAGGTCCTGGACACCAAGGACACGCAGGGGGTGATCGAGCAGCTGAGCGACTCCCCACTGGGCTTCAGTAACATGGAGCAGGACAACCTGCAGAGGTGAGCCAGGCTCCCCTTTGTCTGTGTTTCAGAAACCGCCGCAGGCCTGATATGTGCAACCCCTGGGTTTACCGATTTCTGCATCAACTCCTTAGATACCCTTGAAAGTTTGCCCATTCTTTATATGTCAGCTAGGTATTTTTCCCCTGAGTCAAGTTCTTGCTTGTAATATTTAATCTTTTTTAAGGTCCACACCTTGTTTAAATGTTTTTGAGGCGTTAGTCATTGGAGTGGATATCTTTTGGCATCCTTACAGCTTTTTCATGAATCTGTGCCCACATCCCCTATTAATCAAAAGATACCTTGGTGCCATTTTAAAAGCTTCTTGCATTGCTGATTGTTAGAGGCTTACTTTCATCCACATTTATTATTGTATTTACTTTAGAAAGTATTGGATACAAATTATTTTAATGGCTGAGGGTAGGCATTGTATTGCCTACCAAAGAGGAAATGTTTATTCTCTTCAGAATGCAAATGAACCATGTAACATTTTAGTTTGTTCTAACTGGTAGATTTTAAGCTGATGTATTATTATACCTTTACTAATTTCTGTCTATATATTTTTCAAATTTGACATTTTTCTGT
Organism: Albula goreensis; assembly: GCA_022829145.1. Classification (NCBI taxonomy): domain Eukaryota; kingdom Metazoa; phylum Chordata; class Actinopteri; order Albuliformes; family Albulidae; genus Albula; species Albula goreensis. The sequence continues at coordinate 11,218,505 of CM040744.1, forward strand.
CAAATTTAGGCCACAATCTTTCCCTCCAGTAATTTCAATTATGAGTTATTTTTATCTGAATGTGTCCTCATACAGGTACAGGAAAGTGCTGTTCATATGAATAAAATTATTTTTGTACATATAGAAGTAATTAATTAGTAATAAGTAGTGGTATATGTTATGCAGTACATTTCAATGGATCTAAATGATCTCCATTTCACTATCACTATGCTAAACTGTTTAACTAAACTGGTAAATTACTGACTATTTACTTTTACTCAATAGGTCAATCTTCACTGATAATTATATTGCTCTATTATGCAGGTGGATGAACTTGCAGAGTGAACTCAGACTCATGCACTTAAGTTTCACCAGTAGAGGGAGCTTGTATAGTCTTGCATCAGTGACTCTCTCGTGTGTTCCTGAATAGTGGATGCATGTCTCAATACAGAACAGCATGTGTTTGGTGCTGGCATGCAGATCCTGATGGGGCTTTTGGGATGTTTTTTGGGGGCTGTCTTTCTTGTGTGGTAAGAGCCACTGTACTCTGTCCTCAGGTACGCAGACATGCTGATTACTCTGAAGGCCGAGGCAGTCTCAGAGGGGCGGGAGTTTCTCACATGGAACGACGTGCAGAAGAGCATTGACTCTGTCAACATCCAGGTCCAGGAAGAGCATGAGAGTATGTGTTCTTCTGTAGTAGCCAATTAATGAATGTGTTAGTCACTGTATTTGCCAATTAGTGACTATGTTAGTCATTGTGTTAGTTAGTGACTGTGCTGTTGGCTTCTGTGAAAAACTACATTGACCATTCATAAGCACTTCACAGTACCTTGTTAAGAATGGCATAAACATGTAAATAGATGATAATGTACCTGCCCTGTAACCATTACTGTAGTAAGCATTACTGTGATGTTCTGATTTGATGTTAATGTCATTTGTGATATGAATAATGACATAGCACATAGTACATAACCATCTAATGTCAGTTGTCATAGGAGTCTATGGGAATGTGTTTTATTCTTATGTAAGACACAGAACACTTGGGAAAGGGAACATTATGGTGGGAACATTTGAGAAAGCTTATGTAGTTCTTACGGTGTTTTAATATTTAACAGTAGGGAAAAAAAAACAGAATGAGAAAGGGCTAGCACATTTTTAAAAGGAGAAAGACTCGCTTGGACAAGCACATTGATGTTTGGGAAAATGTTGATGTGGCTGTATTGACTTACTGAATTCCCCTTAGGAATCTTGGCGATCAGTGAGATCAATGAAGCCCTGAGTGCTGGAGATCCTCAGAAGACACTTTCAGCTTTACTGCTTCCTACAGCTAAACTACAGGGAGTCAATCCATCCACAGCCAAACACTATCATGATGTGCTGCAACATGTCAAAGCGCAAATCTGTGAGGTGCGTCCCGCTGAGCAGTACAGAGCAGCCATTTTAAAATGAAAATGCATTCACTTTACAGTTAGTCTTGTTTTATTAGGTTTTGTTTTATATGTAGAAACTGTATTTTATTTCCTTTATTTAATTTAATTTTCTTTTTTATTTTGCTACCTGTTAATTCTTTTTTGAATGCAGAATAGACATACAAAACATTTTACCCATCATGCAACAAAACCTGAAGCCTTAGCCAGTGATTTGAATTTTAGTTGCTCTACCTGTAAGTGTATTTGTGAAAGTCTTCTGCATCATTCTGTCTCTTTTGATAATTATTTTCAGACTACCGCTCAGTGAGCTCTTATCTGCAAATAAGTTCCAGAGCAGATTTTACCTGTAGCTCTCTCACAGCAATAACAAAATAAAAATTGTCCCGGCCTCTTACAATTATATATCTATACACACACGTCCATATTTTATAGACAGCCATAAATTACTTCCAGGTGACAGTAAATACACAAGAATTAAGGAGAGTCTGTTTCAACAGGACTGGAATGTCAGACTCATCTCAGTCTGTTCCAACACGAAAACATTAATGACCCCTTGATGACTCTTGTACTAGGCAGTCTTGGGGAAGTTAGCTGCAACAATAACAAGTAATACATGTTTAATTCTTAGAATTTTAAGGTATATTACAATATATTACAGTCTGTACCACTATTATTGTGCATCACAGCACAATGTACAAAAGTGCATTGTAACCAGTTGAGGACCATGAACCTTGGTTGTCTTGCATCATTTCCAGTGGCAGCCATAGATTTGGACGCTGACTTTTCTCTGGCTTCCTTTTTGATTTCCAGCAAATATAATGCCCAGCAATCAGAGTAATTGCAATAGAGTAGCTTTGAAGTCTCATGTGGAAAAACTGATGTTTTTTCCTCTTAACCTCATGAATGTCTGTTTTGAGCCTGTTGTCTTAGACATGAGGATAAACAGGAAGGGGTCCAAGCAGCTGTGTAAGCCACACAAACATACCGCCACATTGTACAAGACGTATAAGTGGTCCGGCCTACTGGTATACAGATTTACATAGTGAGTGAAGAGGATGACACTGCTGGGGGTAAAGCACACAATGAATATGACAAATACCAGGGTGCTCACTTTAATGTAGTGGACCCAGTGAGAGTCGGACTTGTTCAGCCGATGGATTATGGAGGAGTAGGTAAACAAGGTGACAAAAAAAGAGGGGATAAACCCAAAAAAGGTCAGACCCAGCTTGTAGTAGAGCAGAAAGGACAGGGACTGGTCCTCCAGGGGCTGGATGTCATGGCAGGTGATGATCTCCATCTTAGGGAGCAGGTAGCTCTGGCGAATGAGGAGCTCTGGCACCATGGCGACGAGGAAGACTGCCCACACTGCCAGGCTGCTGCACACGGTGCACCCGCGCTTGGGCAGGCTCTTGTATGTAAAGGGGTGGACGATGGCCATGTAGCGCTTCACCCCGATGCACGTTAGTGTGTGGATGGAGCAGTAGGCATTACCGTGGAAACAGGCCGTGACCACCCGGCAAGCAGCCTCGCCAAACACCCAGTTGTTTCCGTTGAGGTGGTAGTGGACCTTGAAGCACAGGGTGAGCAGGAACAGAAGGTCTGACACGGCAAGGCTGCAGTAGAGGATGGCTGTAGGAAAGGTCTTGGTTTTGGTACTGACTGTCCTCAGGATGACAGCGTTGGCAGGGAGCCCAACAGCAATGGTCACAATGTAGGCAAGAGGGATAATCAGAGTACTCAAGATCCCAGTGTAGTACTCAATGTGGTCCTCCGTTACATCCAGCTCAGGCAGGAGGGATGTCGAATTTTGCTCTGAAGAGTTTCTCCGTCTTGCATTGAAGACTTTTGGAATCAAGATGTCTGTGGCATTTCTCTTTGCCACCCTAGGTTTCTTTCCTGGTAAAGGCAGTGGAAAATAATAATAATTAGTCCTCTGTAATCAAATCCCTCTCATCAAATTCCAAACAGTCTCTAAGTGAACTAGTCTACACTTGGCGATTGGAAGCATAGCCTGAAGCACTGTCTGTACTGTGCTTGCACAGTTATGAATAACAGGGTGAGATCTTAATAGCTACTGTGAAGGACCCTCATGTTAAAAGCTAGAAAATGCTAAGAAAAAGTTGTATACATTCCCTCACAAATTTTCTCTGCCATTTTCTGTACATTTCTCAACTCTACAATCAATGACTTTATCTCATTTTATACTGAGTTTTGGGCCATTGTTTGGCCTCAAAAATTGCAGCTGCCATCAAACTGTCAGTGGAGCACAAAGCAGATCACCCAGGAACAGAAGACCCACTCAGATTCTTTCAGGATATCCTGGGGCAGTGTTTTGAAATGTCTTGACATTCGCTCCACTGCCCAAACGGAATGCACTCGCTCTAACTACTGTTGTGGCTACTCACATACATTCATGCATTTCTGAAATTCCAAACCTCCTTACATCGACACTGTGTTCACATGTTCATTTGTACCTAAACTATTGTTTTTATTTTTACTTTATTATTCTTCTGGACTATCTTATCCTCATGTTATTGCAATGTTAATATTGTACTATGGGTGAAGGATTATAGATGATACAGCCACTGGTAAATTATAGAATGAATAGATTCAAATAGTTCAAACAATAGGGGTGACCCTTTCTCTTCTCTGATACTGCGCCTTACAACAGCAAAGCTTCTCCCCAACATTCTGTGCTAGGGAGGGAATTGGGGAGGACACAGAATAAAGAGAAGAATCTTGAATTGTGGAGTCCAGTGCTAGTTTCCACTGAAACTTCCCAGAAAGAAGAAAATTCCTTTACCTGCGACTGGGAGTGATGCGTCCAGCAGCATCAAAGACAGAAGCAGCCCGAGCAGGAGTGTTTTCATTGTCTCTTCGCCGTGCGTTCCAGGCTGATCCGAGAATGAGCACTGACTTTGGCACTTGTTAATACGGTCAGCCTGCTGAGCGGTTACAAGTCAGACTGGAAGCGACCGCACGCACAGGTTGACGTGTCATAGATCACTCTCCGCAGTCATGATAACTGAGGCGGCTGTAAGGGCATGTGGAACATGACGCACAGTGTTGCATCCTGTTCTACTCTGTGGGAGAATTCCTCCCGGCTTTATCAGGGACCGAAATCAGTGGGTGGAGCAGCTTCCACATGCTGTGCTATGACACTCCTACTACTTTATTTACAGTGCAGTCTGTTTAATTCAGCTATTGGTTTCACATTGTATTTAGCTCCATAATATACCTACAGCTTTAGTTTTGTATTTTTTTAAATGAGGCCATGAATAAAAGTAAAAAGTATAATATAAATATAAAATATGAATATACATATAAAAATTTCATTTTCTTTAAATTATATATTTTTTTATTTAACACATCAAACAAATTTATTACATTTGGTGCAATTTAGGAATTGCGTATAATTTTTCAGGACAAAAGAGGTGAATTTGCCTGTGAATGCCATAAAAACTTTTTCTAAAATTATTAATCAGCATACAGTGTGACCAGTTGAGACTATTTTACATTTTTCAGCACCAGTCAGGAATTGATAAATTATTAGCAAGCACCACATTAGTGTTTCTGTAGTAGAATGTGCAATTAAAGTGATTAGCTTTGAATAGCTGTGAATATGCTATGCCAAAACTATCTCAATTAGTACTGCATGAGCATGGCTTATGGTATATTTCACATTGATGGACTGCTCCTAGTTACAATAACACTGGGAGTAAACATAGCTATAATGTGGTTTTCTTATTTTTCCACATTGCACAGCACCCACTAATGTCTATTTGTAGATATCCTAATTTTCACACTGAGAGAGGAAAAAAAAACGGAGGTTCTGTGCGTCAAGTTTAATTTTAAGCATCTGTGTCATGAGCGAATCGTCTGTGCGACTGTCGTGTCCCTGAGGAAGGAAGCGATTGGCTGGAGCAGATAAGAGCTTTCTTTTATTGTCCTCCCCATAAGGGGGGATACCGCCATCTCTCAGGGGAATCTCTTCCCTAAAGAAAAAAAGTGTCTGATAAAGCAGCTGTGTAGACTAAGCAAACCTTTTGAAGTATAGTTTAATTATGTCACTGTAGCATTTTTTTTTTTGACCCCAAACACGTCAGTAGTCCCACTGTCAAAGGAACATGGCTAAAACTTTTTCAGTTTTTTGGTACTGTTACAGAAACTTTATGGTGGTTGGTAGAAAGAAGACTAAGACTAACATGGTTTTAATTTTCCACAGGTCTTGCCTATCTTGTGTCACGATGTAGAGAAAATGGTATTGGTCTTCTCTGTGTAGTAGTTGTATGTAAATGTTCCTCTATTTTTAAATGGAACTGAATAGTGAGATTTTGCTATAACCCTGCTAAGGGTACAGGGAACGATTTTAAATGGATGACAAATTTACATGTACCAACATGTACCACCAGTAAAAAAGTTTTGCCTTGACAAAATGCATTGCATTTCTAAATAGAGGAATCCCTGATGTAGTAAAGTAGCCTAGTTTACATCGGTAGCCATTTTCTTGCTCTGAAAAATCATGTCCAACAAGGGCATATTTTTCATTTTTTATACTCTTTGAGGGATATATTTTTTCAAACATGGAAAAACTCTTTTCTCATAAAAAAAGAGAAAAGAAATGTTAATTTTACTTTTCATTTCAGCATGTCAGAATATATGTTTTTAATTCAGTGTAAACAAAGTCCCTCCAGTAACATTTTCCGAAGAACCTTCATGTTGTTAGAAACATCAATCATGGAGTCACTGTTGTCGCTCACTGTCTTTGTGGCTCTCAGCCATGGTGTGTGCTGAATGGGGGGTGACTGGCACTGTTGTGTGTTATAGAACTCGGGAGATGAGTCTGCTGTGCTTTGGCTGGATCAGATCCAGGAGGCCATCCACACTGCCAACAGGAATGAGGAGGAGGCCTTAAAACGCAAGTCATTTCCTTCATAACCATTTACAGCCAGTTTCCTTTGAACTAGCTTTGCCCTACTGTCCTAGAGTAGTGTGCAAAGGCTCTGTAAATGATTGCCAATTGCTAATTGTTAGATACATTTTGATTACTGAACTTTGCCTGGAACTCATTTTGTTGCACAGAAAAGCAGGTAGCTTTGTATCAAACTTATCTAAACCCAGATAAAGGTAATGCGAGAATGGAATCAGAACAATGTCCTGTCATAAGAGACTGGTCTACCAAATTAACATGAAAAATAATACTCAGTGTAGCCAAGTCCATGTTTCACTGCAAATAGATTTCAGTATTGCTCAAAACTGATTGTAGTTCAAGTCTGCACATGACTCAAAATGATTCTATCACTCACTCTCTCACCCACTCATTTTACATGATGTTAACCTTTAACATAATTTTACATTGCTGTTTTCTGTGCTTTACACAATATCCAATGTGAAAATGGAAGAAATCAATAATTTGAAATAAATTATATTTAATGCATGTGTACATCTATGTCCTTTAAACAGTTTTCTTGTTGATTTTAAAAGTTGTATTCAATTTTATCATTAAATGTACTGGTCTTTGAAATAGCGATAGTGATATTAAAATTATTTACATTTTTTACTTTTGACATACCCAGCTGTTTCTGGCATCATGGTTTTGCTTATCTGCATAATATGTGAAGAACTGTAAGTGGACATGTAGCTAAATCTGTGATTACAAATCTGTGTTATGTCCCCGACAATGTCACTACATGAATAACTGTTAATGTCAGTTAATGTCTTGTAAACGTGGTGTTTTAATTTGGTCACAGTGGCTGGTGCGGTGGCAGACATTAACAGGGAGGTGTCAGAGGGGGATGCCCAGAGTACCCTGCAGGCCCTTCAGTGCCCCTGCGCCGGTCTCAGAGGGGTGCTGGCTGAGTGCGCAGACCCCTATCGATCCGAACTATCCCAGAAACAGACCCTCAACACTACCGAAGGTAACATCAGCTGGTGAGGGGAGAATGAGGTATCATAGCACCAAAAATGGGTGGAGCTCTCATATGCTTGCAGCAATTCACTGATTTTTAACCAATCAATGACTGACATGGCTGTAGCTCCTCCCATTTTTGTGTCATGAGTGATTCTCCCATCAATATTGTTAGCCACTCTACCACATACCAAGGTTATTATTGTGTACTAAAACTAAGATGAAAACTATCAAATGAAAAACATTTCGTTAACAAAAATAAAATAATTAATAAAAGAAGGAAAAACTTAAACTAAACAAAACAAACAATACTATCTAAAAAACTAACTGAAATAAAGTAATAAATTACAAGATATATTTTTAGTTGTAATTGGTAATAAACTACACCCTCTAAGACAATGGAAACTACTTTCTCAGACCGGTGTGAGATTAGATACTCCAACCTGAAGATGATGCTGTTTAATGAATCGTTACAGCCATTTCTGTTCGGGAGAAGAGAGTCCCATCGAACAGCCAAAAGAGATAGGAAAACGGTAGGAAATGGCAGAGCCCAGTGTGGAAGTATAATATTGAAACTGAAAAAAAGTGAAAAAAATGTGCGGATGTGTTAGTTAATTTGTTTATTGAGACAGGTATGTCCGCGAGATTATGTGAAGTGCCAGCTAAATGTAAGACACCGGGTGCTGCGAGTAAATGCATTTGATCACACTGACAATGAGCACATCATTTAATAAGCAAAATGCAAAATACGTTCAGTCCAAATTACTGTAAAAACAAAGTGAGCTAATTGATCACTGACTTGTGTGTTTATTTCTTTCTTGCTTTATTTTCTATTACTACTTCAGAAAATGTGTTAAAACATTAAAAATGCTTTGCTCATCAAAAAGTCTGTCGGGTGACCAGACTCAAAAGTAAAGCCCAGAATGTTTCACTGGTCCTTTAAACTATAAAGCTGACCCTCCCACATTGCGGTTATCAGACTTTTTGGCCACCCTTGGCAAGCTAAGCAAGCATGCAAGGGTAGTGAAGCGAAGAGTGCACCTCCAGGTGTTAGTGGGCGCGCTGTGAGCATTTTAAACCACACTGAGGTTCTGCTCTGTCTAGTGCTCAAATGCTTAGTCAGTTTCAAGGGACAATTTCATTTTAAAAGGGAGGTATCCCATTACTTAATTGTTTGTTGCAACATACTTATATTGTGGAAAGCCGCAATGTGGGAGGGTCACCTGTAATTACTGAAACTAAAGCTGAAATAAAAATATATCAAAACAAAAAAAGAAACTCTCTGTGAAATAAATCCTAAACTGAAACTTTAAAAAGAAACTGATATTAAAACCCAAAACTATAATAACCTTGCCACATATTGGTAGGTGGATCCAATGCTCGGGAGTATAAATATTTTGTTAATCATTATAAATTGCAAAATTAAAGCTGTTTGTTTAATTTTCAGACAGACTCAGAGCAAACATTCTCACAGCAAACTGGGAGTTCACATATTTTTTAACTCTTACTCAGTCCCCCTTGTGACTTTTAAGTGCTGTCTGATTTTTCTCCCACTTGTAGGCTCCAACAGCAGCGTGTGGGTGAAACACCGCATTAAGGACAAGTATGACTACTTCTACAACTTGGAGAACAAGGAGGGGACATGGGTAGAGCCCGAGGGTTTCATACACAGTAACTCCCAGCTCACCAAAGAGGAAATCCAGGTAACTTTGGGGGGTGATAATGCTCTTGTTGGGAGATTTGTGGCAAATTTTCATTCTACCCAAATGACCTGTTGCAAAATGTACACAATAAGGACCTCAAGCACCATAGGGTTATGCTATGTGGATCTAAACTTCAATTTTGTCTCAATATGAATGCTCCCCAGAGCATCGTGGGAAGCGTTACATCGGAGTACAACCGGGAGCAGCTGTGGCTGGCGAATGAGCCTCTCATCGTGCAGCTGCAGGCCCGGGTGCGAGGCTACCTGGTGAGGCGGGCCCACAACGAGAGACTGGAGTACCTGCGGCAGCAGGAGCCGCACGTCATAAAGCTGCAGGTGTGGCCCCCACACTCACACTGAGGAAGACCCGTGTTTTTAGGCCTTATCTTATTAAGTCTCAGGGGCAGTCAAGGACATCCTTATGGCACTATTACAGGTTAAGATTTCTGGCCATTATAAAACTAACAAAGAAAAAAATAGGTTCTCAGCCTGATTTTGTACAGTGAGACCTAAAGTCAGGTACAACAATCAAGCACCCTACAATTCTGCTGGCCTCAAAGATACTGTAGTATAAATGTTTAGTCATATTTAGGAGGTAGAATAGTCTCCTTTCTAGAGGAAGATAAAATAGAAAATGAAGAGAAAATAGAGAAGAGGTTTACTGAAATTGTGATTATCAAGGTCGTAATGCATCACTTTTTAAAGTATTAAAATGATGTGTCTGGTCTACAGTGTACTTTCAGGATAACCATAGTTTCGTTTTTACTGTAATGTGTTTTCATTCAGGTCCAGATGTAATTTGTCTAAAATGTTACTAGCCCTTACCCATGTCTTTAAATATGATTACTATCTCACCATAGTTATTGTGGAACACACAATGGCAAGGCTGCTGTGGTTAATCCTTCCAGAACCTTCTGTTACTTCTTGCAGGCTTCCTGGAAGGGATATAAACAGAGGAAGACGTACAAGGACAGACTGAATGTGCTTCAAAATAATGTGATGGCTATTGTCAAGGTAAGAGATGTGAGGCTGAATGTACCACAAAAGATAGGACAATATTTTATAGCCTTTTTTTTTTTTTTTTTTTTATACAGAAGTTCAGTAAAACTGATGTTACTGTCCTCTCAATACACTTTTACTTCTATGTAAGATATTTATAGAGTTCTCACAGCATTACATCAGTGTCCATTTTGTTTCTAATAACACACTAATACACCTCATTAGTAGCTTTTTTAAGTCATATTCTTAAATTACAGTTCCTGTATATACATAGAAATGGCTAAAGTGTCATGGGATAATATCATGTTAGTGCTGAGTGCACATTGAAGCATTTGTCATCTTTACACACAGATACAGTCGTGGGTGAAAATGTGGAGGCTAAGGAGAAAATATTCAAGGAGGCTTCAGTTTTTCAAAGAACATGTGAGTGGTCCTTTCTCACAAATCTCCTGTAATGTCGCAGTTAAATTACAGCATGAAACTACAAGTTAAATACAACAGTAAATCTCAAGACAGTGACACCATTATATCAGCCCCCAGAATGCTGTCAAAACATGTGGGTGGAATGTGGACTGTGCTTTTGTCAAACCTGGATTTTTTTTCTTTCGTCTCTGGGGCTCAGGAGAAAGAGATTGTCAAAATTCAAGCATTCCTGAAGGCAAATAAAGCAAGAGATGACTACAGAACACTGAGTGAGTGAGGCTTTTTTTACAAATGTGCAAGGACAGAACGTCTGCCCTTTAGAAACTTCAGTCTTCCAAGGGCCCATTATCCTGACAGCATTACCTATGAGGGCTCCTCATGAACAAGTCTGAACACGATGTGAATATTGCAGTCCACATGAATAATCCACAGTCAACATTTCCACTGCTGCAGAACACCACAATTAAGCTCTCATTTATATATTTACACACACACACACACACACACACACACACACACACACACACACACACACACACACACACACACACACACACACACACACACACACACCATACATGACTAATGTAAGATTAGTGTTCCTTTAAAAACCCTTCTATTTTTGCTGGTTTTGGGTAGCATTAATTCGTATTAACATTATCTGTGTGTGGACGTTGTAGAAACAAGGCCAGAATGGTTGTTTTTGGTCAGTTTGGAATGATATAAAACAGAATGATCCACACATGGACCGTAAAGTGTCTTCTTTCAGAGTGGTAATGAGTATCTGCTCCTCGTATTGAGCTGGTACAGGGAGTAGGGTACTGACCCATATCTCTGTGCCTCTCTCAGCTGGGGCCGAGGACCCCCCACTGTCGGTGGTGCGTAAGTTTGTCCACCTGCTGGAGCAGAGCAGCCTGGACCTGCAGGAGGAGCTGGAGGTGACGCGGCTCCGGGAGGAGGTGGTCACCAAGATCCGCTCCAACCAGCAGATGGAGAAAGACCTCAACCTGATGGACATCAAGATCGGTCTGCTGGTGAAGAACAGAATCACACTTCAGGTGTGTGTATGAGTGTGTATATGAGAGACCTATATAGTATTGGTATAGATCCATAAGATCAGTTATCTAGGCCCTTACATTAGTGGCATGGCCGTAGCTTTCTTTGATATAACAACGCTCATCTCCTTTCCATCCTCAAACATGTGACACTGCAGTAAGACAACAGTAATGAATGAGCTCATCAGCTGAATCCCCTTCATTTCAGGATGTGGTGTCTCACAGTAAGAAACTGAAGAATAAAAAGAGTAAAGTGAACAAGGACGATTTGTCCACGGGAGACAAGCAGGGCATTAAGGGACTGAGCAAGGAGAAGAGACGGAAGTTAGAGGCCTATCAGCACTTCTTTTACCTGCTCCAGGTGAGTGAGCATTCATCGGCCCACACAGGGAGTTCCCAGGTACTGCGACACACAGAGGAAATACAGTACAGCTTATTGTAATATTATTCTGAAAACTGCTACCTGTACAATGTGACTGCAGTATGGAAGCATTCTTACATAGGTACTGTATAATACTAGTACTGCTGCTTTTATTGGGATCTGTCATTAGAGTCTTTGCAGACAACTTTGTTTCAAAAACAAAAATTTAAGCACATGCATTAAGCATTAAGCTTGAATTTCTGGCTGCATGCTCACAGGATGAAACTGACACATACACACACTCATAAATATTATGTGTCACATTATTTTTGTAATTGGTTTTCACATGTTTTTTTACTTTACTCTTTTCTCTATAGACCAATCCCTCATATCTGGCCAAGCTGATCTTCCAGATGCCCCAGAACAAGTCTACAAAGTTCATGGACACAGTGATCTTCACTCTGTACAACTACGCCTCCAACCAGCGAGAGGAGTACCTGCTGCTGAAGCTCTTTAAGACTGCCCTGGAGGAGGAGATAAAGTGGGTGTCTGTGTGTGTGTGTGTGTGTGTGTGTGTGTGTGTGTGTGTGTGTGTGTGTGTGTGTGTGTGTGTGTTTTGTGTGTGTGTGTTTGTGTGTGTGTGTGTGTGTGTGTGTGTGTGTGTGTGTGTGTGTGTGTGTGTGTGTGTGTGCGCGATTTGCATTTTAACATCAGACTTGTATTTACGTTTAAAGGCATTCAAGAAATTCTTAGTGACACTTTTGAGAAGGAGCTGAATATCTTAATGTTTGTGTGTTAGGAAATAGTATTAATGTAATTATAAAAGACAAAGACAACATATTAATTGTGGTACATTTTTTTCATTTGAAGGAAGGCTTTTCCAAGTGAACATATAAATAAAAACACATGTACTTACAATCATATAGTTGTTTGCACCCTTTGTGTGTAACAGGTTGGTAAATCATTTAGTTAGTTAATCAGTTAAAGTTGTAGGTGGCTTTGGTTTAGTTGGTGTTAAGGTTGTGATTGTGTAGGTGTCATGGTTCTCTTGCTTTATTTTTTGTATCTTGAGGAATGAAAACCAAAGTCATCCCTCTCATGTCCCCTCCTCTGCAGGTCCAAGGTGGACCAGATCCAGGACATTGTGACTGGGAATCCCACCGTCATTAAGATGGTAGTGAGCTTTAACCGCGGAGCCCGGGGTCAGAACGCCCTCAGGCAGCTGCTGTCGCCGGTGGTGAAGGAACTCATCGAAGACAAGAACCTGGGAATCAACACCAACCCTGTGGATGTGTACAAGACCTGGGTCAACCAGCTGGAGACCGCCACGGGGGAGGCCAGGTCAGCTGATCCGCCCGCGACACCGGGAGGATGTTAGGAGTGCCATTGATTTTAATCAATAGTTAGGAATCTTTATACTACTTTGTCATTTTCCACCATCATTTTTAAACATGAGATCTCTGTGTGATGTGTGTGTTCTCTTCTGTTCCACTTATAACTAAGTGATAGATTGATAAGTCACTCATATTATGTGAGTAAAGCTTTTGTTTTATTATTAAAAACAGAAAATATAATCTAAGCAATGTGCAATTTTCATTTTATGGTATATATCACAAGACACCATGCCAATGTGTTTCTTCCTTCCTAATTTGTTATCATTTCATGTTATGGTCGTCTTTGGGTCACTCTAAATTCCATGATTTTAATTATTTTTTAAGTAAATGCTACTGGTAAACATAATATGTTCTTGCATTTGTAAATACTGAATGGTGATCTCTATCCCATATGTTTTCATTTGGCATTCCTTATTTGTGCTGTTAGGCACCACACAGCAGGTTATCCGTGACATTTCTAAAGTCCAAATAAACACCATTGTGTGCCTGCCTTTGTATAGACCTGTGTTTATGCTTTGGTTTCAGTAAACTTCCGTACGAGGTCAATGTGGAGCAGGCGCTAGCTCACGAGGAAGTGAGGGCCAAGCTGGAGACCTCCAATCAGAACCTGCGTGCGGCCACTGATAAAGTGCTCGGCTCCATTGTTTCCTCGCTGGACAACATCCCGTAAGTCCTGGACAGGAACCCCAGGTCCTGGCTCAGCATTATTTTGATGGAAAAACATCACAAAGAACGGTTAATATTTGTGAACTGTTTGTGTACATAGCAGGAGAATAGCGCAACATTAATCTGTGCTCATAAACTGTGCATTTCTGTTTTGTGTTTGGAAAAGATTCCATACTTCCTGCTTGAAAAATAACTCATAATCATTTGGCGTTTGGCTGTCATCTCATCCTCTTAATTCACACAGTTGATGTATTAGACTCGCTCATGACCATATTAAATTATGTTGCAGTGTTAAAATCTGAATTAGCGACCCACTAAGCTGAATATAATGAATAATGGCTTGAGTTCAGCCTGGGAGGCAGAAGGGTTAGAGGTCAACATGCTTACCATGCCTCACAAAGAAAGTAGTCAAGCTTGGGTTTTTAGCTGGTCAGCCACATAACCGGAACGATATACGTCACTGCACAGGTCTTTGACATTCCAGTGAGCTGATGAAGGTCCTAAAAATATGAAATTCCACTGTGTACTATACTGTAACACAGGAAGTACTTTTTTGTAAATGCATTTGCCATTACAAATGGCTAGTTTGCCCTTAGGCAGTAATTACTTGCCTAAGAAATAATTACTTGCCTGACATTACTTGCCTGTGAAATTATTTGGTCTACATACAGTAAAAACTTGCTTTGTAGCACTTTGTAGAGACTAACTTTATAAATTGACATGTGTTGTTGTTGTTGTCCACCAGAGGTCACTGTAGTATTCAGAATCTATCTAGTCACTCAAAGTCTTGTCATATTGTACAAATGTAACCGTGAATTTTTTTCCCCGTCAAACTCAAAGTGTTGAGTGTGCTTGCTTTGTCATGAACGGTAACTCCACATCATCAAACTGTGTTTGTTTGCATGTAGTTATGGCATGAGATACATAGCCAAAGTTCTGAAGAATTCACTGCATGAAAAATTCCCAGACGCTACGGAGGATGAGCTTTTAAAGGTACCCGCATCATCACATCTGCTGTTAGTCTCTCAGCAGGACTAAAGTAATAATACTCTGTGATATGGAATATATAGTATAGTATGGTAAAGTATAGTCTTTCAGATTTATCATGGAATAATCTGTTTTAATATAGTAAAAATTAGCAAAATACATGTGGATGTAGGGTTGGCAATGCTGTTCTGTGCAATAACATAGAATGTTAACTGTTATTGATAACAGAAATGGAGGCTATGCCTGGTGTTGTTATCTCTCATAGCAACTAAAATTTTGGAAAGGAAGAACCCTATAGCTTTCAATGTAACTTTCAATGTGGTACTGTTAACAGTGCATTAGTGTCTGTTCTGTTTAGTGATCTGTATTAGATACACATTGCAGTGAGTTCAGCCAATGAAAATTTTAGCAAAATCAGCACATCCACTCAGTCCAGAGTCATGAAATTTCCCACCATGAGAAAAACACTTTCCAATGTTTGCCTCTGTCTTAGATGACTTCTGTTATGTTTTGCCATCAGAGGAAATGAGTTCCATTGCTTTGCTGCTACATTTCAGAATCCATTCATCATTGCTTTGTGTAGATGCATTGCCACAGCAACAAAATGTGCTATCTTAGTATTATTATCATTGGTATTAGATGTGCTTTGAATGCAAGATCCACCTCTTGCCATTGTCAGAACAAAAGCTTATCAATTCACTGATTGATCATGTCTCCATTCAAATTGTATGTGAAGTTTGTTTATTCACAGGTTTTTTCTGAATAGACTAGGATTCCAGAATAGTTTTACTGCCAGGAGGAATATATTAGCTGAGCTTCGGTGGGTTTTGAGATTTGACCACGGAGGTGGGCAGACATAAAGGAGCTTGTTGCTTAACAACCCAGAGTCTGCCCCAGTCAACCATAGCATGTGGATTGTTTTTTAACTGTTACCACCAACTCTGTAGTTGTGGCAACTGCCAAAAAAGCCACTTGGTTGATTCTGGTTAACTGTGACAGCACATAGATTTGGGAGTTGCTAAGTAAAATTAACTCCTTCATGTATGCCCACCTTGTAATGGCATTTCCAAGTAAACATGGTGCAAACTCGTGACTTGCCTGGCATGTCATTGTTAACCATCCAATTCAGCAAGTAGAATTATTGTGACAATCCTGATGGAATGTGTAAAAAGATGATTGCTTTTTAAGTAACGGAAAAGTCTGTTTCTTTCAGTTTAGCATAAGTTTGATGTCCAACTTGACTGTAAAAGATCTGTCTGCAATCATCTGGACTGTTGTCTCATGGAAAATAATTAGCATTATGTCTGTTGAATGTAATTAAGGCCAGGGTTAGTTTCAGTGCCTGTGTTTAATTGCAGATTGTGGGAAACCTGCTTTACTACCGTTACATGAACCCTGCCATTGTGGCTCCTGATGGCTTCGACATCATCGACATGACGGCGGGAGGGCAGCTGCACTCGGACCAGCGCAGGAACCTGGGCTCTGTCGCCAAGGTGCTGCAGCATGCCGCCGCCAACAAGCTCTTCGAGGGGGAGAGCGATCACATGACCCCCATGAACAGCTACATCTCCCAGACCTACCAGAAATTCAGGTCAGAGAACACACACGCCCGCATGGAGTTTGGGAGAGGCTAACAGTAATACAGCAATAATAGATTTATACATTAATGTTTTCACCAGAAATCCAGCAAAGAAAATTTATAAAATAATACTAATAAAAGCATAACAAAATATCTGTTCCATAATGAGGCAGAAGTAAAGTAAATATAAAAACCTGCAAAGGAAATGTAGGGAGCAGTAAATTAACCTTTAAGTTCTACCCCACCCAAAGTTCTAGAGGGAAAGTCCATGGTAAAATGTGCAAAATGTGCACGTATAGAAGTAAACGCATATGCTTGGTCTCAGTCATATCTGTGAATTATGGTTGCACTTATAACTCTGGCTAACATGTTCCTGTACAATCAGCTGTCAGAATGTACCCTTCGTTATCAGGTCTGTTTTAAAGTACTGAAAGGTGAACACAAGGGCACAGAGGAAGGGGGCTGCATCTCTCTCCAGTGCACTTTGAGTTGTGTGTACATTAAAAGAGATTGATTTTGGCTTGTGAAATATCACAAGACTGCATTACAAGATATTCCCTTGTATAAAATGCGAAGTAAGTGGAACAGAATCATTCTTAAGCACAGGAAAGTGTCACAGTGACTTGTAATGTGAGCAGGAACTTGCTCTGTGCTCAATAAAACACTGTGCACAAAAGGTTGTTAAACACTTCAATTTTAGTGTATTTTACTGTGCAAGCCTTTCAAGTGGCTTTACAGACATCAAAATATTCCTTTACTTAAATTTCCGTGGTGGAGAAATGTATAAAAGCACAAAATGGGTCTGACCAATGCCCTAAAGTTACTGAATCTCCATCACAATCACTGAAAGGCTACTGCAGGTTAATTAGATCATGCTGGAATAACACATGAGGAAATGTCTGTTTTAGCGCCAGGTCAGCAGGGAATACCGGGTCTCAGCTTAGCTTCCATTTCCTGCGAGACACAGCAGGAGCAGTGACCATCGTGGGACGCCAATAACCCAACAGGAGTGACTCACTTTTACTGGAACTATATCTGATCATGTCTGTCGGTGCATCCAAGAACCATGCCTGTCAAAGTCATATAGAACATTTCACTTGGAGAGTAGTACAGAGACCCAGCCCTGAAATTTGATTTTCTGAATGTAATCGGTCTGTCTGAGCCATCATTTCCTGTAGTCAGCAGGAGAATCTAAACCCTGCCAAGCCAACATCTGACATCAATATTAGCGTCACTAAATACCCATACGTTTGACTTTCTCTCTTGAGTCATTTTTAACCTTTGTGCAACACTGTCATGCAAATTCGCTATTTTACCTACTGTCCTTTGTGTTTGGCCTCATTTATTTATGATTATTTAACTAAATTACTTGACTAATTAATGCATGTATTGATGCACCTCTTTATTTCACTTATTTGGTTCAGGCTGCTTTGTGAGGTAAGGTTGCAATGTTCGAAAGAGCTGAGGATATGTCTTCCTCTTCTCGTTTCAGGCTCTTCTTCCAGGCGGCATGTGATGTCCCAGAGCCAGAGGAGAAGTTCAACGTGGACGAATATTCTGACATGGTGACACTCAGCAAGCCAGTCATCTACATCTCAATAGAGGAGATTATCAACACTCACTCGGTAGGACTGGGGCCCTGTTCACTTCACTAAGAGAATGCAGGGCTGAGGGCATTACATGCTTGCCTGCACTGTGTATACCAGTTATAATGACGCATTGTCTGAACATGATTGCAAAGGCGACTTTGTCACAGCAAAATTGTAATCTACTGTGTTACAGCCAACAAAGAGGATTTTTTCCTGTCCAGAAATGTATCTGAAATTACTTCAAACATCACCAGCACAATGGGGAAATTCTTTGCCAGATGATTAATAATAATAATAATAATAATAATAATAATCATCATAATATTGTTTTTTGAAGTTATTCCTGGTGGTATATCTGATAATTGAGGTCTATTGAGTGAGGAAGGTGTGTCAGACCTCTGGTTCAGGGTAGATTTTGGAGAGCAGGCCGCGATAACGAAGATCATATGTGCGAACGTATGTGAAATACCGCCAGCTTTTTTTTTTTTTTTTTTTAACCGCCTGTCTGGTAAGGATGAGTCAGCGGCGGACCCACGCCCACTCTCTCCCAGCGCAAAGAGGCCCTCACCCCTCAATCCCCAGCCCCCCATCCTTGTGCCTGGCCCCTGGACTGTCCACAGCGCCCGGGCCTCCTCTGTCTGAGCCCCCCACACCCTGTCTTTGAACGTGCTTTTCCACCAGGCTGCACAAGTCTGGCTGCAGTGGCCTGCACATAACACGTTTCCCAGTGCAGGAAGTTAGCTCAAAGCCCACTGGGCTGGATGCATTCTCATTC
This sequence comes from Albula goreensis, assembly GCA_022829145.1. Taxonomy (NCBI): domain Eukaryota; kingdom Metazoa; phylum Chordata; class Actinopteri; order Albuliformes; family Albulidae; genus Albula; species Albula goreensis. The sequence continues at coordinate 11,237,355 of CM040744.1, forward strand.
TTCTCAATAGGAACCATGTGTTCCCAGTAAAAAAAAAAAAAAAAAAACAGGTCTCACATAGAGGATGTTCTCAATGTGTCACTGACTCTGGAATTAGGTTGTCTCAGTCTTTGCTCAAAATAGGCCACAGTGCATTTATTCAGTTAACTTATGTCTATGGAAGATCTTTTTTATGGATCAGCTTAATTAGTCTGGCAGTCAGAACGATCATTTGTACTGAGCTGAGTCACTGTAACTGGCTCTCACAGATGTTATCAGACATTCAATATGTTTTGTTATTGTGATAGCTTCAATCATACACAAAATGACCTGTAATCTGAGTAAATAAAAAATGATTTTTCATGTGTCTCGTACTGCTGCAGCAGAATGGTAAGAGGTAGATCAACAGAACAGAATAACAGGAACATCTCATCTGTCAACAAGTAGAGGGGTGTGAATCTCAGCTTCTCAGTGTTAAAAGCTCCTTCTAAGGGCTTGTGAACCTCACAGACATGCACTGTTGTACTGGCAGCGCTAAAATGAGCATAAACACAGCTGTTTGGAGGAGAACTGTGGTGGAATTCCTTCAGTTTGGTAGAATTGCTGCCTCCCCAAACATAGATCACATTTTATTTGATTTATTGCTGTCTCTTTAGTAGCAGTTTGTGCTACTAAAAACTGCTGTACATATAAGTTGCTATGATTATTTTAGGAGCATAAAATGCATTTTGTCAGAGCAGTCTGTGGTAACTGATTTGTTTAGTATATCTTTGCAAATTAAATTGTCATGCCTACAGGACTAAGAAGTCCTCAAGACAAACCACCTGTCCTTGTCTTGCCCTTGTGAAATTATATAAGCAAACCCTTTACTTGTTGGCCAATGGTAATGATGTTCTGCACAATAATAATGCAGAGAGTATAATGAAGTGGTTAGTCAGGTGTTTCGAGCCATGAAAGAGTAAATAGGATAAAAAAAAATTATCCCTGTTATGTATTTCACTGAGTCTGGTCCTTCTTGCTCTGGTGCTCTAGCTGGTGCTGGAGCATCAAGACCCCATTTCTCCAGATAAGAATGACGTCCTAAACGAGCTGCTGGAGGACCTCGGAGACGTTCCTGACGTGGAGTCCCTGCTGGGTGAGATTCTCCCTTAAACACACTGTGATTAAAAACCTGCGACACTGTAATAAGATCAAACCTGAAATGTCCACCATTATTCCTTGTGGAGGGCTATTTAAACAAAAGCCATCTACTCTTCTGAATCCTGGTGAGGGATGAAAGGGCATTCTGTGGTGCAGAGGTAAGAGCCCTGGATGTGAGACCTGTTCTTTTTCCCCAGGGGTTTTCCCAAGTTTTCCCAGCTTTCTTTAAAAAGCTTGGTCAGTGTATTTTGCTATGCCCCGTCCCATTCCGTTACTTTGTCACTGATTGCAATTGTGTCTCTAATGCCGGGAAATGGGTGCAGCTGCTGAGCCATCATTATCTGGCCATGTTTGTTCAGGGGAAGGAGCAGTGGACCCGAGTGACCCCAACAAGGAAAGCACACTAACTCAACTAGCCAAAACGGAAATCTCCCTCACCCTCACCAGCAAGTTTGAGCTGCTGGAAGGGGATGACCAGGATATGAAGAGTCTCATGATGAAGTAAGAATCCGCTGGCTCTCATCCCTGCTCTCGGTTGTATCAGCACAATGGGTTGTTATTCCGAACAAGCTGTCGGTGTGCATCCCTGTTTGGGACCACTGATAGTCATCGGATTATTTCCTAGAAAGTGCATCATTCAGTTATTTTTAAACACAGTTTCTCGGTATACGTGGAACTGGGTATTTACATATTTAAATATTCATCTTGCTGGTTGTGATTTATTAGATTTGGACATTTTTGCAAGTTATACAAAGTGAAGGTATTTTCGCAGAAAAAGGTGTGCAGTTTATTTGAGCTGTTTACTGATACTGCATAACTGTATATGTAATCTTGACATGAAGTATACAACAGATAAATAGCTGTGGAGTTGGCGGTAATATCATGGAAGGAATTATTATTTAAAAAATGTATGCATGGATTAAGAAACATGTTCAAGGAAAACTGAAATGGCAGATGGAACTTTCAAATATATCAAAATAATTTCTTTTTAAATTTCAGAAAAAAAGAAATTTGCAGATTGTTCTCATTGAGCGATATGCATTTCATTACAGTGACAAAGACATTGTGTTGTGGTAGTCGTGTAAATTGCCCTGTCAACCCAGCAATGGGGTCAGCCTTCATTCTGTGTGCTGCTTTAAACGGCAGGCTTACTTCATTTGAATCAGTGAGTTATGGAACCATTTAGATCAGCTTTTATTGCACACACTGATTCATGAATTGAATATAGGGTCATTTAGTAATTGGTAGCAAACAAATGAAAAATGTTATCATTAGTTTGTACTCTGTGTAATTCGATTGGAAATTGACCTCATTTCCTAGTAATTCAATATGATCCTTGACAAGCTGTGAGAAACCTAGTCCGAACATCGGTACTCATCAAAGGAAATGCTCAGTCATTAAAGGAAATGTCTGCTGCTGTTTACTTTATTTTGGAACAGCAATTATCTTTAGCTGATCTTTGCATGTCCCATAAAAACCTTTTACAAGATTGGAATGCTTATTTTTCAACAGGCCCTGTTAAACTTGAACAAATGCTTGAACAAAAATATTTTTCTTGTTTTGACAATTTGTCACTTTAATACTCCTTGCTTTCTTGTTATCTCAAAATAACAGATGCACATGGTCAGTCCTTTTCTCTATCATTTCCTGGCCTAGCTAGGAAGTGGTTAGAGGCCAGCTTTATCAGTCCATTGTACAGAAAGTGCATTTAATATGTGGTTTAGGATGTGTTTAAATATATTTAGCAAGCTAGCCATTCAGGTTAGCACGCCAAGGCTAATATAACCATGACAACAATGTGGGGTGTAGTGGACATAATGAGTGTGTTCATTCAGTAGTAAAAGCCAAGACATCATAGTGACATATTTTAATAATACTAAATAAGAAAAATTTAAAGCATTTTCATCATCTCCATCATCTTCAGTGAGTGAAACAGGAAAATAAAAGTGTTAAAAAGTGGTCTCTCAAATGTGCAAATTACTGTATTAACCAATATTTACTGTTTTATTTTTATTTAAGTGATTAACTACTGTTCTAAAAATAATAATACATTTTAATAATGTGCCATACTGGTTGGTGTGGCTTTGTCTGGCTCTTTTCTGGGCAGTATTCACCCCTTTTCTCATTATAATTGTGTAATTGTTTACTTAAGTAAATTACAATATGGATCATTTGATTAGGTAAACTTGCAGGCCACAGTTGGCAGCCAAAGTACTAGGGCTAATTCAGTCCAATGACATGTAGCCCATTTCCCCATGAGTGTAGCTGAACAGCAGAGGGGGAAAAAAAGTTTGGAGCATAGCAGCAAGGTCATAATGTGTACCATACATACCAAACAGCTCAACAGCTCCCTATTGTTGATGAACATCCTGTTAGCTCTCATGCTAAGATCTGAAGGCCAGCTGTGTTTGTTGCTGACACCGGTCTCCAGACAAAACAGAGCAGGAGAGTATGAATCTCTGAATGATTGGCTCTTAGTTTTGCATTGGTTTCTCACAGTTACAAAGCTATTATTTAGTCTGTCAACCTGTTTTTGTTAACATAACTACAGTGGTGCTGGTGTTCCCTGTATCGCATATTGTTTGGTGTATTTGAATAGGTTAGAGATGGGTATGTATCATACTGACAGAATATCTCGTCAACTTGCCTTAAGTTCAGCCCCTAGTTATTATCTTAATTCCTATTTGTCAAACATACTTTAAAACCGAGTCTTGCCTTTCAGTAGGCCCAAAAGATATAGATATTTGGTAAGAAATTGTGTTTATATGTTTGTGATAATGCCACAGTATGGCACATGATTCTGTTGAGGAAGGGCATATAGCACATACAAACAGGTTCTGAATAGTTTGCCTAGTATTGCATTCAGTATATGTTTTTAATTTAATCAGTGCGGTGAAATTTATGAGGGCCAGTGTTTCTGCTTCCAGTGTACGACTGCCGTTTCCTTATGAAGCATTTGTGTTGTGTTTGTCTGGCTGTGAACATGCAGCTTAGTATGGACTGTAAAGGGGAAGCAGGGACAGGAAACAGGAATTGTGACTCAACAATTTCCTAATGAACCAAGTTGTCCAATTGACCTGAACCACCATGTCTTATTCAATTGCTCACACAGCAGTTTCCTCTCCAAGTGATAGGCACAGCAAGCACTTAGCATTATTTTTACAGCAAATTAACACAGACTAATGATTATATTTATTTTACAGTAACACATTGAAAGAGAACTCAAACTAATCAAATAACCTGTATAAGCATGCAAGTCTTTTTGCCTTGAAAAGGTCAAGTGAATGCCTTTTTCCTGTGTTTTTTGTTGTTTACTTATTCAAAGTTAAACATTTCCTCTATTATTAAGTGTCTTGCATATTGTTAGGTATATAATGTCCTGTTGGAATTGCATGAATAATTTGATGTTCTGCATGATACAGGCTACATGGCTGTAATAGGAAATGGTGTGAGAAGCACTTCTATCCCACCTGGCCTGGTTCCATATATATATATTTTTTTAAGTAATGGAGACCATGACACAAAGATAATATCCATTGTTAAATGTCTTCTGAACTGTGCATGTGTGCGTTTTCCTGTCCCAACAGGACTAAGAAGCTGATAGTGGATGTGGTGCGGATTCAGCCAGGAGAGACACTGACAGAAATCCTGGAGACACCTGCCACCGCACTTCAGGTGAGGGCACAGCCAGTCACTGTGCACCCCAGTACCACAGATATACTGTACCAGTCAGCTATATTGCAGGCTGAGCCACACAATAACACAGCATAGACCTTTTTAATGGTGTGAACGGTACCATAATTAAAGGAAGAATGCACCTGCTGAGTAAGTTCTGTGCCTCAAAATAATTTCAGAGAGGCATATGTTTTGTGGAATGTTCTAAACCTGACCTTTATCTCCTGTACTGTAGGAGTCGGAGCATGCCAAGGTCATAGAAAAACGGGCAGTCCAAGATGCCAAGACGCCGGACGGGCTTAAAAGCAGCCAGTCGGTGCTGGAGGACAGGCAGCTGCCCCTGGAGCAGAAGAAGAGGAAGATTCTGAGGAACCTGCGAACCTTGGAGCAGGCTGGCCAGGTGACCGCCCAGAACAAGTACCAGGATGTCATCAATGACATCTCCAAGGTAACAGCCCTCTAAAAGAACCCTGTACCTGTGAAGCTGAGATTCCAGTTAGCTGGGAATTCTTTTAAAGAGTATTATCTGCACTAAGTTTTTGAATGGCCAGTCATCCTCCATCAAGAAAGAGTGAACATGAGTACACACCTCCTCGGAAATGTGTGCAGCTAGCATCGGTTTCTTTCCACTCTGCAAATTCACCAGCGGAGCTAGCCCTCTTACTTTACCAGAGGCTGAGGTGGCTTAGTTACTTTATATGCAGATCACAGGTGCTCGACCAGTCGAAAGAGGAGCAAGTAGTCAAGGCTGAGGCTACCTGCCTGCACCCTACCCAGCACCCTACCCAGCACAATGACACCTTGGCCAATTATACAGCACTCCTTCCTGCTGAGTATGGTCTCATGGTGCCCTTTCACTGCTAGCTCCTTTTATTTGATTGCCAGGACATTCGGTACCAGAGACGGTACAGGCAGCGCAGAAAGGCTGAGCTGGTGAAACTGCAGCAGACGCTCAACGCGCTCAACTCAAAAACGGTTTTCTATCAAGACCAGATCAACTACTACGACACCTACATCAAGACCTGTCTGGACAACCTCAACAGGAAGTAAGGAGCTACAAACATGCTTTCAGGCTGCAACAATTTAGAGAAAATCAAGCAAATTTTGAACCTGGAACAATTCTTTAGTAACCCATTTCTCAGGAATGTTGTAGAGCATTTATTTCAGGTTTTACAAGGAACACTGGGATAATATGTTGAGGAGAAAAAGTGTTTACTGCCCTCAGTTATCATAAGCTGCATCTTTATGCATGAATAAGGGCTGAGTGCCTCCTTATTTCATGTTGCTTACCCCTTGCTCTGCCTTAGTAATTTGGGATGCTACATTGTTAGCCTGTCAACTCCAGAACATGAGATCATTACGTATGACAAAGACAACATGGCATTTATCTGTAATAGATATGTAATTGTGTAATTGGCCCATAATTTACTAGTTTGCCATTCTGCCATGACATTTCACTTTTCCTGACAGTAGAATCTCCAGTGTAAATGTTCCTGAATGTTCGATCTGCGTTACAATAGGAACGCCCGGAGGTCAATCAAGCTGGATAGCAAAGGAGAAGAGAAAGGCAGCAAGAAGTCCAAGCAGCAGTCCCTAAAATACACTGCAGCCCGGCTCCACGAAAAGGGAGTCATTCTGGAGATAGAGGGACTGCAGACCAATCAGTGAGTATCCAGGACCTCAGACTAATTCCCTGACAACAGCCCTTTGTTTTTGGGCTGCTTTTCTGATACTGGAAGGAACATAACTATTGAGGAAAGGTCTACTGGGTGCCATTATGCCACTTTGTGCCCAGTCCTGTGGTCTGAGGATATGCCCAGACCTTTCCTGTTTTGTCCAGTCAAAGCGGTGTTGACAAAAGGCAGGAAAACTATGGAAATTCTCATCAGGGCAGATGCGGGCTGCAGCACGACAATCCTGGAAGTGTTGGAAAAACTAAAATACTTACTCATTAATATTTTTTGGAACTGTCATTTGTGGTTAACATGAAAAGCATGTGCCAAGTAATGTAGGTGAGGTACATATTCGGATTTAATTATTAAACCATCAACATGTCTCCATGATGGCACTATATTATGTTAACTATTCAGTAGAGCAAATAGCTTATGGGAATTTAAAATGCATTTCATTTCAGGTTGTAGTCTCGGTAGTTCGGTAATATTTCTGAAGTTCATACTGTGGCTGTTCAAACTGCATTTCTCTAGCAGAGAGTGAAGCGTGCTGGTTTAGAGAGGAAAAACATAGCATAGATTACTTTTCAGCACTTTTTTAAAGTATCACAAACTTTGAATGTGAAATGTTTCTTGAAAAACATAAACCAAAAAACCTTAAAAAGTACTGTTCATTGAAGTTATTTACGATCAGGAAAAAAACGGTTCCCCTTTCAAAACATCATTTTGTCAAAGCTAAGTAGCTTGCTGCAGCCTCAGAGAAATTGAAACAAACTTGGCAAGCTGACACATTATGCAACATCGCTTGCACACAGTGATGACCTGTCATATTATACAACCACTTTTTTGCTTAGCTGCTTTTGCATTTCATTTTATAAATCAGTTTGTGTTATTTGCAGTGTGAGGTGTCATGATGTACATGGTTGTCCCAGACTTGAACCTAAACAATATACATTTTTTTTTTATTATACACGGTTCACTTTCCCTTTCCTCATTTGCTAACGCAGCAATGCAAGATTACTGAATTGCTGTGAGGAAAAAAAAAGAAATTGTGGAATAATTTTATCTCTCCTAACTGAAGTGGAAGTTGCAGAGAAAAAATGTTTTGAGGTCTTTATTTTGGATAATTCTTATATCTACAAAAATATCTGTATATTGTACTTTCATTCTATAACAACAACATATTCAAAATGTAATGGGTAAAATTCTCCTTTAAGAAAATAAAACTTTCACTGTTAAATTTGTCATCTGCACCCCTGCTTCAGACTGCTCTTAGATTTTGAAGGACTTTTTAATTCACTGCCCAGACAAAACCATGCAGCATTGTATGACCCTTTGACAAGGTTGGTAATGGAATCGATGATGCACTCATTTCTGTTATTAGGTTCAAGAACGTCATGTTTGACATCTCTCCCAGTGAGGAAGTTGGAGACTTTGAGGTGAAAGCCAAGTTTATGGGAGTTGAGATGGAAAAGGTCCAGCTGCACTTTCAGGTAAATGCACAAAACAAGACGTCTCTTTGTACTCTTTTCTGTGCATGAATTGTCATGAACAATACGTTCAACGTGCGTATGTCTATGATTTGGAAAGCACAACCATTGCCAGAAGTCAAATCTATTTAATATTTAATTAACACTCAGTATTGATGTTTTAATGATCTATTTGTGGCAAATTTGTTTGAACTTGTATATTGTATAACCATAAATCAATCTATGAATCACTCATTTTTTAAGTCCAAATGTACCCATTCCACAAAACGTGTGACCTTAGCAGAGAGGTAATCGAGAACTAGTGTTAAGGGCGTTCATTTCTCTGAACATGTTCATTCAGGACCTGCTCCAGCTGCAGTATGAAGGAGTGGCCGTCATGAAGATGTTCGACAAAGCCAAAATCAACGTCAACCTGCTAATCTTCTTGCTCAACAAGAAGTTCTATGGAAAGTGAAGTTCCTGACCAAAGCACATTTTAAATTTCAGCTTAAACTTCCCCAGATGTAGTTGTTTGCACAACCCTGGTGCATTGCATTGTTCCATTTCATTTTGTAAAATTCTGAAATAGGGGAATGAAATTGGATGGTGCCTTCTGTCAATTGTGGAAAATGCTTTTTCAGAATTATAACTGGATTTATGTTTCTCATTTAATAATAACTGGATATTATATATTAGAATAGGAAATTTGTATGCCCCTGGGAACAGAGAAGGAGTATTTGATTTTATTTGCGTGTTTATTTTATGGGAAGTTGATTCGGTATGTACCACAGTCAAAAACAATGGTTAACGAATGGTTACTTATATTGTCAATGTCGTTGTTGTTTGTTTTGTTTGCCACTGGGTGATTGTATATGGAATATATATTTTAAAATTATAATTAAAATGACATTTTATATAAAGAAGTTAAATAAGCAAACAACGTTATTACTTGTGAAAAAATAATGAATTGTTGTTAAATGCACTACTGCCTCAAGGTTGTTTTAGGATGTAAAATGGAACATTCCTACCAGACTGGGATCACCAGTTGGTTTGCTAAAAGTGTTACCCTGTGCCTTCTGTTTTGAAATACTGGGAAGCTATGCATATTTTTAAAACTAGTTAATATTTTTGTCTCTCAGTCTTTCCTGCTTTTTAATGCAGATTCAAATAATAATTTAACATAATTTCTTTGTTTTAAAATGAATAAATCACAAACGTCAATGCACCTGCTTGTTTTCTGTTATTGCTGGAAAATGACATGGTAAATGAAGCATAATTTATCATTAATGCATGGTATAGTTTGATAGAATATGACAATAATCATCACGGTGCATACTGTGAGTGTAGTTACCACTGTGTGCCACTCGCTATCTCTGGGTTTATTGTAAAATAATGTCCCATTTAATCCACAAAAAAATTCTGTTTGACACACAAAAAATGTTGATTTCTCAGGTTTTTTTCTTAAAACCCCTATCTAGCAGTCAGTCAGTCAGTCAGTCAGTCAGTCAGTCAGTCAGTCACTCACTCAGACACACACACACACTGCACCCCTGAAAATTGGTCCCTGTGCCTCTCAAACAGCTGCTAAATGCATCTGGTTCTGTGGAACTATTCGGTTTTTCCTAGGTCTCCATCTATACTCTTACAGAATTTACTAAAATCGGTTATTTTTTAAACCAACTAGGCAATTTTTTTTTTTTGCTTTGAGACTGGGCTTATCTAAGTTGAACTACAGCGTGCAGGTGTGAACCACAGGGTATATATTGACCAATGGACAGACATAAACAACCCCTGAAAGTTTCAATCCACTCATGTGAAGCGTCTCCAGTTCGCTGTCACACATCGCTTGAAGTAGATGTGTTTTTCTGATGTGTCGTAAAATGGTCAGTTCAAATATCGAGTAACGCATCAATTTGAATTTTTTGGTGAAATTGAGCAAAACGGCTACGAAATCTTTTGTTTTCATCATTAAAATTGAATTACAGCATTTGTCTCATTATTTAATAGCTACACAGTTGACTAATCCTCCTATTTAAGCAAGCCTGCTTGGTGTATGTTATAATCTGGCCTTTTAGGATGGCATGCCTGAAGCTATTTGATCTATATCTGGATTAAGCCATTAATTGGATGAAGAGTTGACCTGCACTGTTGCAAAAGCCATTATTGACAGCTAATACATATAGCTCCTATTCAAAGGATAAGTATATTCAGTATGTACTACATGCCTACATAGATAATGAGGTAACTTTAGTCAACATTGCATGCAGGTTTGTTGCAGCTAGCTTTAGTCAGCATTGTGTTATGGGACCAGTAGTCAAGGCAAACTGAAACACCTATTCCAATGTCAGCCCCACTCATGTACCTACATTAAATGTTGGCAAATTTATTTTCATTTATTGGCAAAGCAAAGCCCTGGGCATTTGACACAGTAACAATCTGATCAGGCCCTTGCTTTGTAAGGTGACAGCTATGTTGTATTTTTAAATAAAGTTTCTTGGACATACAACAGTGACATAATAAAATTACAACCTCCAATTAAATGCACAAAATTTAAAAAAAATCAATTGTGTTATACTTGATTTTTTTTTTTTTACATATAACCATATAAGCCTACCTACTGTATTCTGTACTGTTTTGTACATGTGGTGTGCCACTGCCTTGACAACATAAATCTAGACTTATCATTTCTAAAGTTGTGCGACAATAGTTATTATCTCATATAAATTATGTAAACCATCATGTAGTACTCAAACCGTTATTTTCAGTATGTAGCCTTAACCGTTTCTTGAGGGCATGTTTCCACAAACCAAAAGTCATAGCGAGGACATGCTTTTTATGCAAGTGCCTTGCCTGATAAAAGTAAAAGCAGGGCTGCTGACATCATTGAACAGAAATGCCTCGCCTGCTGTTTGCCCATTACTCATCGCGTGGGCGTTGACAATTGCGCGGTACAGCCAGAGGGAGCAGAACGGATTCAGAGCAGGGGAGGTCCTTGTTTTTCGTGCCGCTTGTAGTTCACATCAGAGTTTTGAGTCTCTCGCATGATATACTTGAACGTATCAATCTTCTTAAACAGAAGACCTGTTGATCTTCAAAAAAAATTGATCAATTTCTAATTCGAAGGGAAATATCGGAAGGCTAAACTTCAGGCAATACCATGATTCTCAAAACATTTATCGTTTTGACATTCCTTGGTCTGTATACAGCTGCTGCTACACCCTTCAATGGTAAGTACAAACATTTTTTTTCTTAATATTGAAATGTATGTTGCCAGTTTAAAGCTTCAAACATTAATTCACTTTCGTTGCAAATACAATTTTCTAGATTGGAATTTCATCAATGAAAACAGAAGTCAAAAGAAAGCGTGTCAAAAGTTATGAATATCATTTATTTCATGGAAACCTACTTGGTTAAATACACCCCGAACTTTACATTGTATTTTACGCAGTCTTCCACGCGTCAGTGCTCTTTTGCATTTTCTCTCAGACGAAAGCGGTAGGTATACCCTCCGTGTCCGGTTAGAACTTCAATGAAACCTCTCTCACTATATAATACTGTGGGCTGAAGTGACTTAAAGATTACGAGTCCTTATTCAGTAATGAAACCACAAGTACATTGTTTAACTGTAGAGGAGACCCCTCTTGATATATTGTACATTGCAGTGGTGCCTATACATTCTGTGAAAGTACTCTATCAGTTCTGTAGTAATTCAGTTTACTGTGTCACAAATTTGACAATTCAAATATTTGCCTGCTTGAATATAGTTACAGCTGCATTTATTGATTTCCCTTCTGAGGTTTCTCAAAAGTGCAAGCAATTAGGAAATATTTCTTTTATGTTGTTTTTGAAGCTGTCTTCAAATTATCTTGGCCAAAATAAATCTTGAGTATTTAAAAGTATGTATAAAATTCACCTGCTGTTCATGTTACGGTTATTTCAACCTTTGGTAAAATTTTAAGTCCTGACTTAGTTAATGAATCCACTCTGCTGTCTTAGTTTCAGGTGGCAGCGTCAGGACGTTTTCTGGGTTCTTCCGCCTGGTGACTGATGAGCCTATCGACTACCTGGATGTGCTGGAGGGCAGCGGGTCAGGGTTCGGCTCGGACACCAAGAAAGACCACAAATCCCAAGGGGGAAAGAAGCACTACTACATTTCTAAAGAGGCCTCTCTGTACCTCACCGGTTCCCTGGTGACTGCCTTCATCCCCACTGTGTACATCTTGATCTTCATCATCAGTGTCCCACTCAACTCCGTCGCCATATACATGTTTGTTCGCAAGATCAGGCCCAAGAAGCCGGCGGTGATCTACATGCTAAACCTGGCGATCGCTGACCTCCTGTTTGTGCTGCTGCTCCCATTCAAGATATCCTACCACTTAAACGGCAGTAACTGGGTGTTTGGGTCCGGAATGTGCCGACTGGTTACCTCTGCGTTCTACTGTAATATGTACTGCTCCATCCTACTCATGATGTGTATTAGTGTGGACCGCTTCCTGGCAGTGGTCTACCCCATCGAATCACTGAGTTGGCGCAGCCCCCAGAACGCAATGGCGGCGTGCGCAGCAATGTGGATGCTCTCCATCGCTGGGGTGACACCCATCCTCCTGTCCGAGCAGGTACTCAAGCTGCCTGACCTGGGCATCTCCACCTGCCATGATGTCCTGGACGTGGAAAAGCTGCGCGGCTACTACCTCTATTTCTTCCCCATCTTCTCCTCCATCTTCTTCTTCGTCCCCCTCATCTTCACAACCGTCTGCTACATGCGCATCATCCAAGCACTCAGTGCTGTTAGCACCGCCAACCCCGCCAAGAAGACGCGGGCCGTTGCCATGGCGGCCATCGTGCTCGCCGTCTTCATCGTCTGCTTCACTCCCACCAACATCATCCTGCTGGCGCACTACGTTCAATTCGCACACAAGCACAGCGACGGGTCCTATGCCGCCTACCTGCTCTCGATGTGCATTGGCGCCATTAGCTGCTGCCTGGACCCGCTCCTCTACTACTTTGGGTCGTCCCAAGCCCAGAAGCAGTTGATCGGGATCTTGCGGTGTCGGGCTGCACCAGAGATGGAGCGGGACACCCAATCGGGAAGCACCCGGACGAGCAAGATGGAGACCTTCCAGAGCAACCTGGGAAGCCAGTACAAAAAGCTAATGGCTTGATTGCAGGAAGATGTCACTGACTTAACGTTTACTGCGTCCAAGCTCCAAACCTGAAGGAGGGAACTAACTGCACTGCTTCATATAAACTATGTTCTTAGACTTCAGGATTACATTGCAAAGCTTGCATGTCAATATTCACCGTCATCACTATAGAATAGTATTCTTTGTGTCACTACAATTTCTTTTGTAGTTGCAAGGGCTTTGAACAGCCAGTCACTCCAGTATCCAAACCATCTGTTGATATGATACAATTTAATAGATTTGGTAACATTTCACATTATGAATAGACATGTTTTCATATTATGTAAATGTAATGCTACTAGTATATTATCAGTTTTATTCTTGGGTCTGGTTACCCTGATTAGTTTATATTACCACATTTACTGGCCAGTTTTAATCAAAAGAATGTAAAATAGAAGTACCTTTGAAGACAACAACGTAGGCTTTCATGGTTTTCATGTTCTGTAATAATGTAAGTGGTTATTGACTTGGAACAAGTCACATGGTGACCACTTTTTGAAATCACTCTTTTTAACATTCTGTAGTGTTTCTTAGACTACCAATACTCACATATTCATTTCCTAACATTCACAGAAACTACACAACAGTGCTAGGATGTTTTTATATAACAAAAACTATGTTATGCCTACTGTATGTGTTGCTTTGAACTTCTGCTGTATATTTTTGTATAGTCTTTTACCTTGTAAAAAGTATATTTTAATACTGTTTTCAGTATTTTAGTATCAGCCCATACTAATATAACAGCTGTGCCTTTTCATTGTATAGTGTGTTGCTGGGTGATTGAACATGTTCCATTTGTGTTGCCTCTCCACACTCGATTGCCTGAGTCAGGAGGCTACTGGGTGGCTCATCCTGTCAAGGCACTGATTGAATGTGTGGGTGGGGCCAATGGTCTGGTTTTAACTCGGGGGCGAGGGGTGAGGAGGGGGATGTTCAGTTGGTAAAGATGGCCTTGTCTCATTGGTCACCACAAATCAAGCAAGAGAAGTGTCTTCTTCTGTCCCATATCTGTGCAAGCTCAGCTAATGGACTGTGGTGTGAGAAGAAATGACAACTGACACCATATGATCTTGTGGAGAATGTGGACTTTTCTGGACTCTCCTGGATTATTAGCAGAGTTTGCAGGAAATTTAGCAGAGAAAAAGGGAAAAAGTATTACATTTTTAAATTTTTTATGTCATTTTATTTTTGTAAATGCACAATATACAAAAGTTATGGTTAGCTCACTGTTCTCATTAAGATAAAAGCACAAGTCTCCAGCCATCACCTATGGCAACTAATCTTTATCTTAATGCTTCTGCAGTTTTGATGTCAGATTCTTTTGCAGGCACTCACATACTAACCCATCTTACAATAATGCTGTTTAAACACATTTTAATGACATAGGACATTTACAGTGTATCAATATAGCACATACAAAGGCCAAAATCTGAAAGATTAACAGATTACAGTATTATGATATCAATTGTGACCACTATGTGTTTTTGAAAGTTGTTAAGCTTTGAATTTTTTCATGAAGTTTTGTATGAACAAATGCTTCTTAAAATGGCTTCACATAGTATTTCTTTAGTTTCAGGAATTAATTCCAAAATTAATCTGGTGTTTGGCTCATAGCCAACATGCTAACAACATTTATATACAGTGCCCACTCACTATAACCCTTTAAAGATTCTGTGGGACTTCTGTATTGCCATAGGATTTTGTAATAGTTCTAACTTTTAAATAAAAAGGGAGATGAATAGTTAAATGCTTGTCATGTTTTTTTTTAATTACTTTGAATCTCACCTGGGCTTTGTGTTGTTGTAATCAAGATTGGCTGCAACATGACTCCAAAGATTGGAAAACACCTAAACATGTATTAGTAAGTTTTTACACAGTGCTTACTAATACGGCTAAAATTGATACACATCATGTGGTTTACCTTATGCCAGTATTCACATTGAAGTATCTACACACACATCTTGCCAAAATTGAATAAAAAACATGGAGGTGGTGAAATAACTTGCTGTCACTGAAGGAAACAACACTGAGGTTAGTGTTTTCCTGTCTTGTATGCTATCAGTGGAAAATGGCATTGATAAGTGCCCATAAATCTAAATAGGTTTTCCCCTGGATTTCTCATTTTGATTCCTTTTCCACAGTCTGCCTGTGTCCAACAGTACAATTTTCCACCTGCTAGTAATCAAACCAGAGTTAAATTCTGTGTGTGGAGAGTTTGAAAGACTTACATATGCACCGCCAAGAAACAAGGAAAAGTCATTTTTACTCAGCACACGTAATGTCTTATTCTACACTTAATGGCCAGACTGTTATTTTTTTAATCAGGTGACTGCTATCAAAAGTAGACTTCAACAACTCTGACATTACCAATGGCAGGCTGTAATGTTTTTGGCAACATAGACATCACCTATGCAAAAATAACAACTAAGCATATAAAATGATATATAATGATATAAGTGATAAGACAGAAGAGGTCATGCTACACTGTGAATATAGTCATGGCTAAAGGGCATTGCTGGACACAATATGTAGCAAAGTGCCTAAATCATTTTGCTGTGACTATATGCATAATTTCAGCATGGCCTCGAGTTCCTATACTTTATCTTATACTGATATTGCTGAAGGGTACGCTTGGGTGTATTCACAAATTAAGCTTCATTTAAATTGGACATTTAAGGTTTACTTAAAAACATGAAATGCTAATTCCTCTTGACAATGAATCAAAACTCTTCCAGCTTCTAAATTAAAGACCATGAATGACCTTAGTTATATCAAAGATAATCATGTTATGTCAAATTTACATTATTGTCCATAATACTTTATGTATTATGAGGACATTTCAGACACGTATTTCAACATGAATGTATCACAATGAATTATTACCCAAGTGAAGATATGGACAATAAAGTTTGCATTTTGTGACTGTGGTGATGTTGACACCTAGTGGTACAAACATGTTATTACTGCTCCATATTTCTCTGGTCTCTTAAAATTGTATGAAAATTGCAATTATTACAACATCAAGATGAATGATTTGTCAATAAATTGTATTTCTCTTACATGTAATTTGACATTTAAATGAAATTGAAATATTAAATAGAATTCTACTTATAGCTAAGCACCTAATGTAATTATTATCTTGTTAATCATCATGGTAGATCATAAACTATTATGATAAGTATGTTTCTGCTTATCAAAGATCCAGTCTATTTTGGAGGGGTAATTAGACATTTTTATGTCAGGACTGTGATTACACAGAATGCAGAAGACACATATGTGGTATTTTGTAGTAGATCTAACTGCATGGCTTTGCCTTCACAGCAAACGTAGAATAAGGGAAAAAAATACAAATTACAAGGTGTTCAAAGTTCACAAGTGTGATATTGGTCAATATATCAGGTGTCAAGTGCTGGTTTGCTTATGTATAACAAATAAATGCCTCTCTTACTAAAGATAATGTAATATAAACTGTATACACAGTATCAAACATTAACCACATTGACTCTACAAGTCAATGTGGGTGTTTTCAATGGGCTGTTGTCCAAGAAGTTGTAAGATTAAGTAGTTCAGCTATTAGGTCTTGCGTTGGCCTGATGACAAACCGATATACAGTTGCTAAATAATCTTTTAAAATGATTATTTTCCATATTTATGAATGTATCTATATATTTGCTCTGAGGTTTCCACAACTGTCATGTATCTCATATTATAATGGGGAAAAAGCTATTAATGCTGTACAGTAATACTATGACTGTTTGGTATACTTAGCATAGCCTACTATTTCCTGAGTCCAATCACACACTACAGTAGCTACAAATACGGCATGAACCATATATAGATACATGTTGTGTCACGCCACTATCAGGAAACAGGTTGCTAAGGGAAACACGGTCATAAGGTATACTGTGGTTTTAGGTAGCTGAAGTAGGCCTATCAGCTGACATATAGTGTAATAAAATATGTCATTTCCCCTTGATACGGCAAGCTCTCTCTCTCTCTCACTCTCTCTCTCTCTCTCTCTCTCTCTCTCACACACACACACACACACACACACACACACACACACACACACACACACACACACACACACACACACACACACAAGGACTCTTAATTGTTTACTTTGAAACAGCGACCAGATCCGTATTGGTCATGTAATTGCCGTAATGCATATTTAACTTTCGAAAAAAATCTGACTACAAATGTAATATAAAAATATAATTATCATTTATGTCTCTGCATTTCTCACCTCTAGGTGTCGGCCTTGCTCATTGCTTGTTAACTTGTTTGTTGCTTTTGAGGTCTATGCGCCATGACGGAAGAACTATCCATACTTTGCTTTTTACTTGTTACCAAGCAGATATTCTGATAGCCTGTATTTTCCCAACTTGCAAGTATTCAAATAAAGTCCTTACATATTGCGTAATCAGTGTCTGAATAGTCAACAATGTCAGGGATGAATAATTAACACAATCCAGTCCCTATCACCGCAATAAAGTTAGGTTTGAACGTTAGATACTTGTCATAAATTCTCCGCTGGATAAAAAAATGAGAGCCTAGTTTTACAAATTCATTAAACATTTCACAACTCTGAAACACATGGTTCATGGTGTCGAGTTTGTCTAGAAATTATGGACAGCGACCATTTCAAAAACAATATTGCGTATGACAGTTCCGGTGTTTTTATCTCGAAGTGACCCATATTTGAGTAGCATTGACATAAGAAATCTCGACACCAAAACAATATGGGTATTTCGATTTCCCTAATACTACTATAATGTATCTTACATGGTTGCATTATTAATGATGGTAAATAGTACGGTATGGGAAACAATTTGTACATCAATGCTTTAACCATTATAAACAATTATTGAACACGTAAAAATATCCTTGGCAACGAATGTGACATTAGGATCATGGGACTAGGGTCTAGGGTCTCTGCGTTTGTGTGACGTTGCACAGGTAACCGGACTTTACCTTTTATGGTAAAAGGTGTGCCTTACGTTCTCAGGAAGAAAATAACTAAGCCCATGGGCTTCATAGTTAAGAGTTACTGAAAAACGAATCCGACATTTCGGGGAGCTCTGTTGGAATATACAAATATAATATACCATGGATTCTACACGCAAAGTTCAAATATTCATTTTCTTGTCCTTAGCGCTGCTAATAGATGCTCAAAGGGGTAAGTTTTTCACACACGCTGTTATACTGCTCTGTTCAGAAATGTAATGGGGTCATCTTTTTGTTCGAAGTGACTCTATAGAGTATATTTAACCTTCTGTAAGGTTAAGCTTGCTTCTCCTGCTCTTGAATACCATTGACCTGCGCGACAATTTTTGCAAAAACGATTAGCAACGGTATAAATATTTGATTCTGAGAAAATGTTTTTTATAACATGAACAAAAAATAACGCCAAAGCAGTATCTGACAAACAGCTTGAGTGTACATTCGTAAGTCACGGAAGTTCGCACGGTATGCTGCTTTTTGTCGTTAAAAGATTAACTGAATAGTCAATGAAAACTGTTAATTACACCATTAACTGACCTCACCTGGCTCCTAGGGTCTGAACTTACTGCATAACTGTAGATGAAAACAAAAATAAGCATATGTAAAGGCTCTTCAGGACAATGAAAAAGTATTACTGGTGTAAGTGGTCATTTTAATAACGGATAATTGTATGTTCTAAAATGTAATTGTAATAAGCACACCCTAAAACCTACATGAAATATAATTTCTCTCTGCTGGTTATTGACTATTGCGTAAGAACTCAGGTTGCAATGCAGTCCAGTAGTAATTTTCTTGAAAGGGTTTCAGTGCTTAACCGCCTTTGTCCTGGCTGAAAAAAAAATGCTGTGTTAATGTGAGGGTGTATGAGAAGATATTCTGCTTGGTTGTTGACATGTTGTTTGTTTGATGCAGCAGGACCAGGCCAAGGAAGGGGTTTCATTGGAGTGAGGGATCCATTGAACAAGGACTCCGTTAAGGTGGACAGTGTGACTGCGGGAACCTTGAAGAGTGGATTAACCACCGTCTTCCTCCCCATCGTCTATATCATCGTGGTTGCTGTTGGTTTGCCCCTCAATGTCATGGCTATTTGGGTCTTCCTCTTCAGGACCAAGAAGAAGCACCCTGCTGCCATCTACATGGCTAACCTGGCCCTCTCTGATCTGCTGTTCGTCATTTGGATCCCGCTAAAGATTGCTTACCATTTTAACGGGAACAACTGGATCTTTGGAGAAGCACTCTGTAAGGTCCTGGTGGCATTTTTCTATGCCAACATGTACTGCTCCGTCCTCTTCATCACCTGCCTAAGCGTGCAGCGCTACTGGGCCATCGCTCACCCGTTGTCCCATCAACGGAAGAATAACCAGATTGCCGCTGGTGTTTCAGTCACCATTTGGGTCTTCATTTGGCTGACTACCATCCCTTTGTACCTCTACGATCACACAACCAAGATCAGTGGCCTGAATATTACCACCTGCCATGACGTCAATGTCATTGAGGACATGAATGACGCCTTCCCTGACATTAAGTATCCCTTCTTCTATTTCACCTTCATGGGTGGGTTTGTGTTCCTCATCCCGTGCGTGGTGATCATAGTGGCCTACGTCCGCCTGCTCCAAACCCTGGGGAACTCCATGATGGACGAAAGCGCCAGCAAGAACCGCCGCAAGGCCATCTTCTTGATCATTACGGTCCTGGTCACCTTCCTGGTGTGCTTTATCCCTAGCAACATCATGCTCATCATCCACTACGCCCTCCTGAAGAACGGCGTGATCAACAATGGCTACGGGTTCTACATCACCACCCTGTGCCTGGCCAGCCTCAACAGCTGCCTGGACCCCTTGATTTACTACTATGTGTCGGAGGACTTCAGAGACAATGTGAAAAACACACTGCTTTGCAGGAGCAGCAGAACTGTGGAGAGGATGAGGGTTTCCTTCAGTTCCATGAAGTACTCAAAGAAAAGCAAAGCATACACCTCGGGAAGCAGCCAGACCCAAACCAGTAACTGCTGAGTGGAGGGAATCGAGCCCAACAGAGACACTGACACACCAAGGTAATGTGGCTGTGTGGTTTCAGCCATTTTCTCCCTGGCTTAGTAGGCATAGTGAAGGACAAATAATGCTTTGGGTGAATACCAGAAGCAAAAAATGACAAAATTGTGACTGAACATGCATTTATTTTTTCAGGTTAAGTTTTATTGCTTTTAGTCTGTTTGTTCTCATCACACCAGAGACTGGAGTTGGTAAAAAATGAGTCTCGGTATATTTTTTACCGCAAAGCCTTAGTTTGTCTTATTTACAATTTTTATAATTACAAAATTAGCATATCAAACTTGACCGGAAATTTCTTGTAGCCTAGTTATATTTCACTTTTGGAGCTGTTACTCCACATATTTTTGTTAAAAGAATTGTAGCATTCTTTGCTCTGTGCTGTGCAGCTTTACTTTGTAATTTGTATATATATTTTTTGAAAATGGTGCCAGTATTTTAAATGTGAAACATATTTAAATGTTATGCATGCTTATCTGTTGTATGATTTTTAAAGTTACATTTATTTTGTTTTAAAATAAAGTTACCTTCTTTACACACATTTTCTGAAACTCATTGTTGCTCAACATTTCCATTATGAATCTCTGAAACTTAGAACAATAGTTTGTGGAAAGTCACTTTTGTTTATGTTTGTGGTGAATGACTCAGTCCTCAGGTATTAGGTGCAGTCATGTGATTGGTGTTACTATTTTTAAACAAGTTATAAAAAATTGAAATTTAAAACAAAATTTCACACCCAGACACTACAGACAAGTAAATATTTCTTGATGTTCAGAAACATGTGTGCAACATGTACAAATAAGAAGTGTTTGAGTTTAAGTTACCTCCATGTTCTAAGGACATACCTGGGCTCTTATTCATAACTGTATGGTATGTATCAGAGCTAGCTGATATGTATGATGATCTAGGATCAGGTGACTCTGTCCATATCCTAACCTTATCTATTATGACCCTTAAGACAAAACTGATCCTAGATCAGCACTCCTACTCTGAGACTTCATGAATAAGGGCCCTGGTATCTATTGTTGGAGCCAAGTTTCTAGGCAGACAGGACAGGTTTCGCATTCCTCTGACAGGCCCTAACCTGTTACGAGTCTCTGTAGTTGACAGATTTGCATTCGTGATACTGCCTTATATGGAGAGGCTAGTGGAATTTCAGGACTGATGGCTCTTGTGTATTGTAAACAGTCTGCATGCTGTCTGCAGGGATTCAACAGCAAAACTGCACCAGTAATTTTCAATGTAGTAATATTCTATGTTCAATATAATTGTAAGACTTTTGTCAATACTAGAATGCATTTTTGTCTTTTTTAGTTCAACTTGCAGCATCCACTTTAACTGAAAGTCCAAATTGCATCCTAAAAAAGACATTCTGAATCTGTTATGCCTGAATTATGGTTTTTAAGGCAATGTAAAACAGAAATACTTTTGGGAGATTTAGCCAGTAGATTACAGCACTGATATATGTAAAAGAAGTTGAATGATCATTAGTACAGTGAAAATTAAAGTCTTGAAAACCATGCCAAGCACAATAGCATCTGTCTCAAAGCTAGGGCAAACTCAGGTCTGCCATGAAATATTCTGTCTACTGTACTAATAACTGTACTGCCTAATATTATACGCCTGCACCTCCTACTAAGTACTTTTCTGTAAAATGGCTGTAAGGTACATCTGACCCAGAGATGAATGGACTCACTGGACTGCACTGATGTCTGGCCTATGTAAATGATGTGACTACATTAGTCTCTTTTCCATCTAAGTACACCATGAGTGTTTTGGTTTGCACGAAACTAACATTTTGCTATGTTGTGTAAGAAAAAAAGGCACCTTTGGACGTTTGAAATTCCAACTATTTGTTGCTTCAGGGGTGAGGTGAAAGGTCACCTCTCTGCAATGTTTTAAGAGAATGCAGAAAACAATGCTTAGATTACATTATTTATGATTAACAAGGGGTTTGTCCTTTTTATGCACAGCAAGTATAACCTGTTTTTGTCCTCTAGATTCAATTGCATCACATGGTAATTGCATAACTGTGTGTCTATGTTCTTGTTTCTATGATCACTCAGTGCATTTGAAGAAGTGAATCACGAAAGAATGTATTTTTAAGTTAACTTTTCAATTACAAGGCTGGTTTTTTTCTTTTGAATACAAAATCAATTTATAATGCTTCAGTTATATGCATCATGTTACAGCAATTCTTGCATATTGTTGAGATCTTAAACTATTCCATATGCAAAAAGGTTTTACTGGAATTTAACAGATTAAGATCAATCTAGCAAAGTCAACACAGCCCTCATCACATTAATCAGCAGTCCAGACAATGGTCAGGTTAGCAAACATTTAGCAGGAGTGATCTGCAAGCACAGTTACATCATGAAACTGTTGAGCTGGTTTCACCTGGAACCTTTCTATAAACACTGAAATTCCATAATGGTTTACCTTACCTGCTTTTAGTTCCTTTAAGAGATATTTGCATAGAATCTCTTCAGTGTTGAAACTGCCCCTGACATGCAAATCCCTCAGTTCACACTTTCAAATTGCCTTTCTTCCCGTTTCTGCTCTGGACAGAAGAGGACTGGCAGGTCAGCTGTGAAAGCACGTATCTACAGTTGGGAGTGCATAGTTTTTCCCCCATATAATATGCAATCTCAATTGAGAAGTTTCATCATAAATTCTTGTATATTCTTTTGGTCAGGTCATGTTAGGAGAGCTGGTCTTCTAATTAAAACCCTTCCACCATGTCGACTGGTTTACAAGTGAAGGTGTGGCCCTGTCAATTAATGAAATTCCTGTCTTTGAACAGAACAAAAGGCTAACTGGTGGGAAGTAGACCATTCAATCTGAAAGGCAATACAGTAGCCAGAGGGGCTGGGGGTGGCATTGTGAGGTGTTTTTCCCATGCCTCAAAGTCTAAATACAAATTCACAGGAGAAGGGGACAGAAGAGGTATAATTAATGAAATTGCAGACTTAAAACAGTAATAAACACTTAACACAAGGTTCTTTTGACCCCATTGCTAGTTTTTTTCTCAGTCATTAGTCAACTACTTATTAGTCAACTCATTAACTAATATATAATTTGTGTCTGGATGGTAATATATTACACTATCTGTGGCTTGAGGGAAGCTTTTGTTGTGCTTCATAAGGTTTTGTTACTCAGATAGTCTGCACTGTTTGCAATTGATCTGGTTGTCAGAGCTGCCTTCCTGGTGTACTATCTAGCTCTAGCATCAGAGAAGCAGGCAGTTGTGTTTGCCAAGATACATCTGTCTCATGTATATGTATATGTGTATTAATGTATTGATCAGACCATACAACTTAAAATAAAAACCATGAGGGTCAAAAGCCATGGCTGTATGGCTGTTGCCGTTTCGCCTTTTGCCTGTGTCCAAGGCCTGGCCTAAGGCCAGGTAGGTTATTTCAAATGTCTACAGGTGTGTTTGTCATGTCGCTCTGTCCTCCATCTAGCAGAGCCAGTTTAACAAGTTCTTTAGTCTTTGTGTGTAAAGCGAAAGAGTTTCTAATTTCATGTACATGTGAATAAAAACATAACTGCAGCCAAGCAATCACAACACTGAGCTCTCTGTTCTCTCATGTACATCCTTTTGTTGATTGGTTGCATGATGATGTCATTTTTATTTATTCAAGCATTTTAGATAGCTAACCTTTAGCATAAAACTGTTCAAAGTTCCTCTTTTGCAGACCAGGGTCAAAATCTGAAAGTGTTTGAAAGTTACCACTTCTCCTCTCATGCCATGACAGGCTCAGAATGATAAGATATAGATGAATAAATGCAAGTATGCACTCAAGGCATGATTAAGAATCAATCTTGATTCAATCTGGATTCAATTTTACAGTCAATCAAGATTTGACCTATACATTAACATACAAAGAAATACAAATGTTTCTAACAGTTTGAAGAGTTCATTTTGATGATTACTGTACCCATGAAACTAATGTGGGGAAACGGAAACACTTTCTCTTAAAAATGAGTTCTAGAGCAAATTTTAATATAATCCAACCCACTGTATGACTACAATTGTCTGGATAATAATATAAATTCAGTTGATCTGATGTCCCATCAAAGAGTACTGGCATAAAAAAGAGCATTTGATGATCAATAGTGAATGAAAATAAAGTCTTACTGTAAAATATATTTCTATTTAAATCCATCACAAGTAGACATTTTCAACAAACACCAGGGCTGAACTGGCACTTCAAAAAGTTGTTACACAAATAAAACGGTACAGTCAGCAAATAAGCCTCTGTTGTAACTATTCAGTCCACAGGTTTGTCCATGCCTGCATTACCTGTTCTCTTCATTTATACCAAGTTATTGTTATTGGTTTATGAGCCAGAATGCGTTATTTGTGAGTGTATGCTTTGGGCAGTGACGCACGTGCTTGGGTACGTATTTGTGAAATGGCATTGCATTGCATTGAAAATGTACATATGGTTTGTGGGAAGACAGAGGGATAAGTTAGGGTGGGGCAGGGACCTGACAAAGAGGAAAGACAATACTCACACATGGAGGGTGGGGGATGGGAGGGACATCTATGAATGCTGATGTTTGGATTTGACATCACAATATGTACTCTTTTTCATTACTGTGTACTCAAATATTTAATGCAGAATACACGTTATCAATGTACCTATCAATATACAGCATGAGACAGTAAAAGTCATTTCCTCTGTCAGATTGGAACAAAAAGAAAATACTTCGAAAATTGTTTTGGAGACAAAGATGGACTTTATTTACAGAAGAAGCAGTTTATTCAAAATATATGCAAGTTAATGCAAAAATGTCTGGCATGAGGACACATGGATAGGTTTCAGGATGCTACTACACAAAGCATGTTTGTTATCAACATTTAAAGATAGCACAAAAGCTATCTGTTATAGCACTACATGAAACATTCCATTTTTAAATGAGTGTGTGAACTATTTACATGGTACTCAACAAACATTCTACATTTTGTGAGCTTTAAACAAGCCATTTCGATTTTTTTAATAAATGAAATATCTAAGTGCCTTACATAACTAGTTGTTATTGATGCTCAAATGGTAAGCATGATTTACCTGTGGACAAAAAAAAGCAATTCTCAGACATTCCCACACAATTCAGGTGAATGCATGCTTTTCTGAATGAATTGCAAATATGTACTGCCATCTATTGGTGAAGACCACAAAATGCACGTAGGTGTATTTTAGGAAGTCCTTCTCTAATGTTTGGCTTTGGTTTGATAAGTAACACACAATCATTCATACCATCGACCCAAGAAAGATGTTGATAAGGAGTAATTAACTGTCACTGTGGATAATGACATCAAAAATATACTAAATATAAAAGTTACACAAAATCTGAACAAAATTATTTGTGAGAGCAAAATTCTTTGTACTCTAGGGTAAAATGATTATTATCCTTTTTATTTTTGCCTCTGAGAATTGTAATTTCCTTTACATCTTCGATTTTTTTTTACTTTTGCAAGATTATGAGATCAACTGAATCAGTCCATACAAATGGAATTTTCTTTTCCAATGTGTAAATATAAGTTCCAACACCAGGAGGCAGGGAAGCAATGCTATGAACAAATGAGCAACAGATGGGAAATAAACAAAACTGTGAGAGTTACTCTGCATTTGATTTTACATTAACTTTAAATCTGGGTGGGTTGAAAACTTGAAATGAATAACAATAAAATGATTGTTTGGATGAAATGATTGTTGAAAGACCATGTTTTCAATTTTTTGTGCATTTTATAATCTTCAGTTTTTGAGTATCATCAGCTTCATTGGTGGACCTCAAGGCATTCCATAAAACAATGTCTTAAATGAACGTTGACATAGGAAACTATAACACTGAAAAATCCTGTTCGGCCCATTTCATGCAGCACTACTGATAACAGCTAAAATCAAGGACAGAAAAGAGTTTTGTGATGGCAGTGCAGTGATTGGGGAGCATAGCTTTTAACTTTGAGGTTGCAGGTTCTAATCCTAGATAGGGCACTTCTATTGTAACCATGAGTGAGGCATTTCAGCATAATATTCACCTACATAAATCAACAGTGTGTAACAAATATTCCAGGAGCCCTGGATAAGAGAACCAGCAAAATAGCTAAAATGTAAATTAAATTCACTCAGGAGGCATTTTTATATGGACTGGAATGATATATGATGCACCATATGTGCTAAGCATTTATTGCAATATATACAATAGTAGCAGTAGGTCAAATGCTAACATTATAACTCTATAACCTTTCACCATAATGGTGGAGTAAGAATTTGAAGAATTTAACCTTAAAAAAATAAGGCCCAAGAAAAAGACACATTAAACTAAATTCCCCCTCAGGATTCCCTGTTTCAGAGCAAGGGCAAGAGTTTAAATTTACATCTTATTCAGTCTTTGTCTCATTTCCAAGTCGACAACATAAAATGCCTTTGTCTCCCAATTGCATATTTGTAATCCAGATTCTGCATGCATATTATCGCTTGAATCAATTTCGCATGCCGCCTTAAGTAGGAGTGATTTCGCAATACGCAGCACCTACCCTAACATACGCACACAAGATTCCCCCTGATGCTAATTTAAGTTCCTTAAAGGCCCTTGTGCTGTGCCAATAGGATGCTCCAGAATTGTGTTAGTCATAGGCATGACGGCTATGCAAAACGTAAAGCTTTTAAGCTTTTCCTGAAACCCATAATTGTTGAGCCAAGATGTGGAGAAACAGCTGGCTGGTCAAATGAGGGCTAGTCAGAACATCCAGCTTGATCAATTGTTTTCTAAAAACATAAACTTTTGGAAAAAGCATTCAGCTCATATCATCATCTGAATTAAATAAGATTTCAAATACATGAATATTAATGTTCCACGTTGCAGATATGCTAGAGAAGCCGTATAAATAATCCATTGCATACCAAAGTCAAATTTGCATTATGTTATGAAAGGGCTATGCGTTGTTACTTAAGCCCGAAAAGCCTTTCTCTCTGGATTGCTGCTTAAGTTACAGGGTCCACATAATGTTTCCATGTTTGTGTAGTTTGCAGCAGTCCTCACTAGTCTTTCAGGCTGTGACATACCCTCAGTTATAATTTGCCCTGTGCATGTTTTATAAAATTATGGAACAAATTCGCTCTCCGAATATATTGTTTCATTGGAGCAGCATCAGACATAGCCTAAAATCGAATCCAAGCACCCACCCACTCTCTGAACACAGTGTCACCAAAGTGCTGCCCGTGTTTATGAAATGACAGCTGAATGAACTGTTGTGGACACTCATTACTTTCATTGCTGAATAATATTTTGACAGTTTTAATATGGCTTCTTCTAAACACACCAACTCTTCTTCTGGCAACAGCAGGGGAGGTGGTGGTTTTTGGAGGGAGGTTACATTTTTCATTGCTTTAGAAACTGATGCCAGACACTACTTCCATAAAAAAGACAAAACTAACCCCTTTCTAGCTTGGGAGACCCATAAACTTTCTCCTGTGATAGTTTGTTAGAATTCACCATCTTAATGTAGGATGGCCTTCCTGTTTACAAGGAGTCAATCAGAACTGGTTTTCCAGACACATGATTTTTATTGGGTTCTCTTTGACTATCAGCTCTCTCCATAGGCATCATTTACGCTGGGGACAGTGGGGACATGTCCCCACCACTTTTTGTCATGACTCATTTCATCCCCACCACTATTTGAAAGCCTTTAGTTAGTTGAACCTGTTGTTATCCCTAGCACTTTTCAAAACAAACTGACACCCATGGCTCTCTCTATATCTTTTCATGTAAAAAGTCAGGCCACACCCTCATGAGTAGATTGAGAAACATTTGCTAATAAATTCGGATTAACCTTTGCGACAAGGCAAATTAAAATTTTCATTGTATGGCTCAGGACAGAAGAATGGAGCCAGACGGAAGCGAGCAGATTTTGGACAGAGGCAGAAGAAGCAGGACCAGAGTGCCACTCAGCATCACTTTGAAGCTGAAGGACACCATCCAACAGCATGGCCACCTGTCCCAAGTATAGGACAGGCTTACGCCATGCAGTGGATCAGCTCAAATCAGAAGTTGAAAAACGAGGGCAGAAAATCCACAGAGAAAACAATTCTTGAGCTGTAAGTGGTAGTTGTCCATCGCTTGAATGATTGTATCAACCTTTCCAGGGCTTTTATGTTTTCTAAACGTTTGCCCCAAATATGAACATACATTTTCATCTCCATAAAAAGACATGCATAAAAAAAAGACCTCAGGAGCAAAAACAAGTGAATGAAGTGTAGCCACAAGGTGCCGGATGTAATCGCAGTACGGTGCTGCACTGAACTCAGGCCTTGCCAGTTTTTACAGTATATTCACATGGGATAAATACAGCATGCCTGGAGGCAGAAAAAGATCTTGTCCTATCAGTGTATTTCAGTTTATCAGAACAGACTTCACAAACCCAGTGGTTAATGAGATTTATCACCCTATTACATAAGACCCTACTGCATTAAAATAATTATTTTGAACTCTGATTTTGCTCATTTGCATTTATGGCTCTAAAATCAAAACATCCATGAACACAGCTCAGTGAAATGTAGTGAATGTGATCACAGTGCCAAGTCTATGCGTGAAGCAGCTAACATCCGATCACCTGCACTAAACTGTGTTAAAATGCTGTGGGAAGACTTAAATGTGTCACTCTTAATGAAAAAACTATGTCTCAGTACTTGGGTAAGTCTTTTCAGAGGAGATCCTCTTAAGGCAAAATGAACACTTATGATTTTGCATATGACAGAGGGTGGGAAGGTCATAGTGTAAACTTTCAAAAATATTTCCAATGATGGCATCCATCCCCTGACCCAGAAGACCATTGGTGAATGTTCCCTGGACACTTATTGGATCTGAATCGTTGGATTAGGAGCCAATCAACTGCTTGCTTACCCAGGAGTGGATACACAATGGTTTTTAGACTGCCAAAGTGCTCTCCTCCATTGTTGCCAATGCAATTTTCAACACCAAACAAAAAGGGGCAGTAAGAACCACCAACATACATATTTTATATATACATTCATTATACATTACAAACTAGGTATTATTATAAGATTCGTGTGTAATATATAAGAAACAGAAGATGTATATATCAAAATAACATAATTCAGACACAGCATTCTCACACATTGTGCTGACATGTTAAATAATGTAAATGTTCATCAATTGGTCATTTCTGTGAATTGATAATACTTAAATGTGTTTTTTGCAAGAATTAATAAGACAGACCTGAAAGATGGCAATGACAGAATACTGTAAAGCAACAGAGAAACTCACAACATAGGAAGACTTATATTTAAGCTGACTTGCATCACTTGAAGATATTAGAAATGTGTATATCCTTTGTGTGGATCTGAAGAGATTGCACCTTTGCACTGTATATGGAGACCTCTGGCTTGTGCATGGCCATATCTGGACTGTAAGATATTAAAACAAATGTAGGATTTGTGTTTTCTACTGTGGGAGTAAATAGCCTGAAAACCTGTGATTAGCCTACAAACCACAGTTCAAATCTTCCATTTGCGTCATTGAAAAAAAAAAAGAAATGTCAATTAAGGGATGAATTAAACAAACAAATGGAATGGCAGCGAAATTCAAAAGAACCAGATAGTCTATGCAGGAAGAACTCATAATTAACTCCCAGGGAATTTTAATAACATTGTGTTATTAGTGTTTTCCCTAAAAATAAATGTAAATGAATGCAAAACAGCCAGTGACATCATCAAGCAATGAATGAGAAAGCCATTTATCTTGTCAATTGACTTTTTACATTTCTATTAACAAATTTGTGACATCTGAACATTACATAGCAGCGGAAGTAATCATCTTAGCACCAGTTATAATGAATAACTGAGTCTCCATCTTCTTAAAAGCAATACTATTTAAAATGTTATGAGTTGACATGCATCATCACAGCCAGTTTGCCAAGTATGAGTGTCCATGATCAGAATATTCTCAGGTTTCCCAATAATTTCCACTCATTTTCCAAACATGTAAATTCAGAGGGATCTTCAAAGCAAGTGGCATTACAATCTTGTCATGGAACATGTTCAGTGAATAAAGAAAGAATATAGATCGTTAGACAGATACACCAGCAATTGTATGAAAGGCGCTAACTAAAAAATGAATGGTTGAGAGTTGTGATGGGCGAATGAGGTGTCATGAGACTTAGGTGGAGCTACAATATGCTCTCAGTACCTTACTGATCTGATCCAATCAGTTTGCTTTATTGTGAAGCCCAAAACCTTTTGATTGGTTCAAACCAATGAGTCGTGCACAGTGATTGGCTAGTAGCTCCACCTACTTATGATGTCAGGTGTCAGGTCAGGATCCAAAAATGAGAGGAGCGGGGACAGGGACAGAGTATATAATTCCACTGTGGTTATGTCAGACAGTCTATGGGGATATTAAACAGATTAAACAGAAATGAGCAAATACTTTTACTTTTCTTTAAAGAGAGTTTTCAGATTAAAGACAGAAAAACAAAAATCAGAATGTAAGAATACCAGCACAAAAAATCACCAGTACAGATTATCACTCACATATCTATCTGATATGGATAAGGGCAGAATGACTAAGAATGCATTTATTATTACTTTATGGAATGCACTGCTTCAGAAATAAACTGGATTTATGATTATGCCCCAGAAACAGATAAAGATCAAAAGTGGTAGACGCACAAAACTCAAACAATATTTGAATATTTATTACTAATACAGAGTTGGGCAGCCCTTAGCCTTTATAACAGTTCTTGGCCATTCTTGGGATGCTATTGTGCATGTCCTGAACAGTTTCTGGATGAATGCTTAGGCCATTCATTACCTCCCCTAAATTTTGAATTACTTGCATCAAAACACAAATCCTTAATTCGTTATTTTGTCTTCCATCTGCATTTTTAATTGAGTTCAACCCACCAGTGTATTTGCATCCTACTGCATAACCACACAGGCTAAATAGTGGGAGTCACAGAGCTACTCATTGGCTAACACACAGTTAAAATGTCGCAGCACAGATTCAGGGAGTCCCCTGTTGAATTGGGGTCGAAGGAATGGACACAGGATTTATGTGTTTGTTTTCTGAGTTTCGGTGTGGCAATTGTTAAAAGTGACGTAGTTCACTAGATGCATTTGCACTCTAATAAACCCATGGAAACCATTTCATACTCTGTCATTTTATGACTTGTTTTCCACTCATTTGAAAAATCCACATTCATACATACAGCATGTTTACTTTAAACTGATTAGTGCAGCCACGTACAATGCTTTTGCAGGAAGTTTCCGTCAGTAATGTTATCATTGTGTTCGAAATGAGATTCACGTGAACGCGATGATTGTGGCTAAATCAAAATGTAATACAATCTTTGAAGGTCATCCAGATCCCTGCTAAACGAACCAAGTTAATGTGGAAACAAAATTTTGTGGAAGATAAATTAAAGTTGTAAGATTAATAACATCGGAGTTGAAAGGAAGTGGATGTATCAATCTGTCAAATGCGCTTAAGATTTCAATTAATAGCCTACACAAGAAACACAGAAAGCACATTCAAACCAAATTCAAACCAAATTTTCTTTGAGGGGAATTTACTAAAAGATTATCAGGAAAACTTGGTTTTGTCAGGATTACATTACATTTTCATAATAGCTTAATTTAATAACTCAGAGTATGGATCAATATATGACATTATTTTTTTACTACATTATTATTATGTCTTACTCATACTCAGTAAGTTAAACGTACCACGAAAAACTCGCATTGTTGATTGAACAAACAACGGCAGTACCAAAAGTCTTCAGTTAGGTTCTAAGAACTTATTCAATACCTAAATAGCCTATCATTCCACTACAAAATCCGCCAATCTGATTGTGTCTCGAACCGTGAGCACATGTAACACCAACGTCATTTTTACCGTTAGCTAACTATATCTGCAGTCATAACCAGACATTACCTAAATGCGTTTTTCATTTTAATCAATCCCGCATTGTATAAAAGGGGCGTAGTGTTGTACGCATCTGTACACTTGCTTCTGTAACGCTGTGGAGAGAGGCGCGATGTCTGTGGCTTTCAGAGTTCCGCTGTATTGCCTGATACTCGTTCTCTCGGCTCTTAAGGGAGAGAGCAGATATCTGCAGGTAAGAATCAACGGGACATATTCCAGAATCTTTTTTTTTTTTTTTTTTTTACTTAACTCTATGTCAATTTTCAGTATACAAGTTCAATGTCACTTATCAATGTTCAATATTAATCACTTAAAGGCGCATCAACTTTTTATCTCGCCTTTGTGTTGGTGCAGCTTGGTGACAATATAATTAAAGCCTAATAATTTGCGTCTGGTTGAAGCCGGATTCCACACTTCGTGGACTAACATACATTTTACTTCATTAAGTATCGCTCATTAAAAACATTGTTTGCACTTGTTGCCAGACATGTTCTAAACGTTCAATGCCATTGATACTTTACATTGTATATGCTACTGTCCATTGCCAATTAGGTTCTGAGCGTGTCACAGAAAGGTATGATGGCTTGACTGCTGAAAATATCCTCTTTCAGGAAAATGAGGTTACTGCTGAGGGATTGTTTTCGCTTCTTAATTCCGAGGTCAAGAGAGAATTATCAAAGGATTTTATTTATCGTCGACCGCTACGTAAGTAGTTAATTTCCTTACTGATTCTTTTTGTTAGTTTGTGAATTACTTCAGCTCCTAACCGGGTGCTACAAGTCACTGCATGCTTTACTGTACTGTATTTAGAACATGGCTGGTTTTAAAACACTTATCATGATGAAATATGCACAGTATAGCCGTGCCATGTGTTTTAGCTGTTTTTCTAAGACAACTATATATTTGATTGAAATAACCTATTGAATGATATCATAGATGAAACTGCAGACATTAAGGGAAAAATGTAAAATAAATAATATTATGTATTCATATATATTTATTTATTTTTGAAATTAGTAAATAAATTCCTGTTTTATTATAATTAGCATGGTTTAATTTAAATGAACACATAATGATATATTGTCATATTGGCTAACTGATGAAATTAGTATTGTCTTAAACATCTCTATATTTTTGGAGATGCTGCTGAATTATGGTCTTCTTCAAAAAAATCTTGGTACTTTTGGTACACATTGCTGAGGTAAATGAACAGGGATTAAAGCACAGGCAGACAGCAGTAGTTTGGTATTTTACGAATCTCATTTGGTTAACGTGGCTTTGTCGAAGTGCAGCTCACAATAATGTAATGTTATCACGAGAATCTAAATGGATGACTAACTCATTAATGTGAAAAAGAGTGGAAACCTAACATTTGCATATGCAATTAAGTGGTATTATTGAATGACATAAACATGTTTTTGAAAATGAAGCATTGCAAACCCAAATATTTTGGGGTTTTCATGCACTGCACACTGTTGGTAAATTCCAGTCTAAATATAAAGGAGAACGGGGAAAATTTGTCATAAATTGCATTGCCATACTGTGTGCATGTGTGTGCGTGCATGCATGCATATATGTGAGTGTGCAGGCGTACATGTGTGTGTGCACATGCATGCATGCATATATGTGAGTGTGTGGGTGTGTGTGCAAATGCATGAATGCATATTTGCGAGTGTGCGGGTGTGCGTGTGTCTGTGCATCTGTGCACAGGTGTATACGAGTGCATGTGCACACGTTTATTCATGTGAGTGCATATTTGTGTGTGTCTGAGATAGGATGACCTTATTTGAAACACCAGCTGTGCTCTCTCTTAGGCTGCCTGGACATGCTAACCATGGAGGGCCAATTCACCTTCACTGCCGAGCGTCCGCAGCTCAACTGCGCAGCGTACTTCATTGGCGAGCCCAATGAAGTCATCAGCATAGAATACAGTGCGGTGGATATTGACTGCCGCAGAGGGGATTTCGTCAAGGTATCCCAACGTCACCATGGCCCTGCTAATCCATTGCTTCTTCTATTACAGCAGCACTTCTCTTATGCCACAATCATACCTCTACAGAGGACACAAGGGTTAAGGCAGCAGAGAAGATGGCATAATCACCTTATTAATTTTATTGGCTGCCTCATTTCACTGTGAGCCCTGGTGCTGTCAGGTTTAGAGACTCAAGTGTAATCTGCCTCCATATCGAAGGAGTGTACTGACTCCAGATCAGCTGGGGTCACTTGTGATCAGGCTGGATTTTGGCTCCCTTTGTGTCAGCAACATAAAAATATTTTAGTTTCACAGACTACAAGCCTCTGCTAGCTTTTAGCATGTGTGTGGTAATCATATCATTTCTAGTTTTTTTTCTAACTGAAGTAAAACACATATTCATAACCCATTCAGACTGAAATTATACATTATTAATGACCTCTAATCAGAAGCTTTAAGATGATGTCATGGCTTGGATGTATAGCTATATTCCCTTTACTGAGATGCATAATCTTTGGCTCATTTTTAACACAATACTTCCAGAAGAATAAATGCTTAAGAAGATATTGGCTTGCAGTATAATAATTCTGACTGTATTGACATAAAAAATGAAGCTACAATAGTAACAGGCTAAGGTCTACTACTAACTACATCACAGTGTATCATAAACTTGGACTTGACTAATTCATCTCCCTTCACCATTTTCCATTTTTTAAATGTTGTTACAGTGTCCACTGAAGTTCCATTGTTAGTCATGCGTTACTCCTGTTTAGTAAGCCAAGCATGAACTGCTGCGTTCTGATTGGACCGTCAGATGTTTTCTGTCTGTGCCCCAGGTTTTTGATGGCTGGTTCTTGAAAGGGGAGAAGTTCCCCAGTAACCAGGACCACCCCCTTCCTCTGTCTGAGCGGTATGTGGACTACTGCGACACTCACGACCTCAAGAGGGTGGCCCGCTCCTCACAGAATGTCGCCATGATCTTCTTCCGGGTCCACAGCCCTGGGAGCAGCTTCACTGTCACTGTGAAGAAACTCATCAACCCCTTCCGTGAGTTTAACCACCAGTGGACCAGACGCATACCATTAGCGTTTGATGTTTGGAACACTCGCCCAGTCTCTGCACAACTAAACTAAATGCTTTTTGGGACCACTTGTTCTACAGCACAGAATACACCTCATTATCTACCTTCACTTTGTCATCTACTCATAGAAACATCCGCAATGAGTTATTAGAAAGGAATTCTGTCCAACGTTTAAATGTTAAGTGGATTGCTGATAAAATTACAAGCAATACTTTGCCTCTCAGAAATACCATTTACTAAGATGTTTGAAGGGATCTGCAAATAACTAAATAGCTCTTATTTTAAAGATCAAGTGGAAAGTGATTATGTTTTTTGTCTTTTAGGCAGGGAATGTTTAAACTGTTTAGTCATTCTTTATTCATATCAGGGAAGTGGTCATTGCATTCTTTGTGCACAAACACATGAGTGAGACACAGGTTACAAAGGCTAAGTACCTCAGAACACTGCCTCTGGATTTGTAGAGTGTCACTCAGTGTTTTCTACAGTATGTGCTGCAGCAAAGCTTATCCACTGCACCCTAGCCTGACCATATCATCTCAGTTTGTCTTCCTGCATGAAAAAGGTTTGCACTTTCCTGAGGAGTTTCCTCCATAAATTCTTTCAATCTACCTAAGTGAAATATGTCCATGCGACATTAACATGATAACATTATAGTTACAGGAAAATAACATAATAAAAAAGCATCACAAAGCTTTAGGCCTTCAGTTTTAGGGAATTCAGATATGGGCCCAATATGTAGGATGCTTATACAGTCTTACATTCTCAATTTCACAGTTCTCAGCATTGTAATCTGTTAGCTCTTCAGCAAGCGATTGTGAATAATCATGATGTGCTGACTTAAACTATCATGTCTCTGTGTCTGTTGCTAGCCTGCAACATCATATCGCAGACCCGGGAAGGCAGCTTCACCATGGTGATCCCTCACCAGCACACAAACTGCAGCTTCTCCATCATATATCCGGTGGAGATCGAGATCGAGGAGCTCAGCCTCGGGCGCCTGGATTCCAACGATGCCCCCCTGAAGGTCAGGCTCGGCCAAGGATTAACTGGCTCTTCTGAGACGGCTCACTGCGGTCAGCTTGTGCTGGGGAAAGGGTCAGACTAATATGGAGTTAGGCATAAATTGGGCTCTGACAAAGGAAGGGCATTGAGACAGACACCGGCCCAGCTCTCAGTGGACCTCCCCTCCCCTTGGGCTCTCAGCTCTGCCTTTCCTCCCACATAAATATAAAGTCCATTCAGTACATGTCCATGTACGACCAATGCAAGTACATGCAGACCAGGCCTGTTGCTCATAACTCTTGTTGAAGCACTTATGTTCTCTTGCTTGAAAGCCTCTGTGGATAAGAGTGTATGCTAAATGACTGTAATGTAATGGAATACCATGTGCATATGCCTTAGTGCTCCCCCTCTCCACCCATGAAACATTCCTGCAGCTAGGCCTGGAAGGATATCCCAGTAGGCACTACAAAACAATAATGGTGGTTAAGGAACTTAAGGAATAGGAGTTGGTTAATTTTAGATTACTGTTTTTGAAAGCTAAAATAAGATTCTAAAATTATACTGAAAAGACTATGTAGATGTAACATATTTCATAAGTAAAGTCTGGTGTCACCACCTAGTATTTCATACAACAAAAATACTTGGTTCAAGATTTACATGTACTTTCAGATGGTTATTAAAACCCAAGATTATAATATTGAGAATTATGATGTTCATTGTCCAAAGCATATTAATCAAATGAAAAACATGTTGTATTACATAACCTTGGCCCTGGCAACCCACTTCGTCTTGTGTTTTGTTGTAGCCAATCTCCTCATTAATTTAGATTGAGCTGTTAATTGAACTCTGACCTTAACTTGACATATTTTGGATAGCTATGCTGTTAATCCTTTGTCAAAGAACTATGTTTTTGAACAGTGTTACTCATGAAATATCCAGCAAGGGATGTGAGAGAAATCACACTGAGCTTGGCAGAAAAGTTGTGAGACATCATTAGAGCGATGTAAAATTCATCATTGACTATTCCCCAAGGTTACTTCATCTTTGTCGCACCTCGGTGAATATTAGCCTTTGGTGTGCAAAGCTTCTCAACCCCCGGTGTATTCTGGGTAACTGAGTTTAATCTCTCCCTCTCCAGAGGTCAATTCCAAGTTGTGGAGGAGCAGGAGACTTTGTGGAGCTCCTTGGGGGTAATGGTGTTGACACCTCAAAGATGTTTCCTGTGGCCGATCTTTGCTTCTCCCTGAATGGACCTGGTGGGTATCACTGTCTCCTTTAGATTAACCTGACAAAGTAGAATCATCCATCATTTTAACCTGTGTATGTCATACAGCCAGATACACCTCACATAACTGTATGACCTTTTTATTTCAAACCAAACAAAGCTTAGTTCTCCTTGGTTTTCTTCCCCATGTCTGTCTTTTTCACTTGAGCTCAGGTTGAAACTGAATTTGAGCTGATGCCAGCAGTGAAGCGGAGTTATTTTGTTGACGTCAAGCTTTGGCCCTCATTCTGTTGTCCGTCTCTGTTTGCATTCAGCCCAGATGAAGGTCGGCTGTGATAACACCGTCATGAGGATGGTTTCCAGCGGGAAATTCATCAACCGTGTCACTTTTCAATATCGCCCCCTGGATCGCCGCGAGCTCCAGAAAATTAAAGGAAACAACGTGGAGGAATTCTGTTTCATTGAATGAGTCCTTGAGTCTTCTGTCTCAACAGGAGGGTTACTGAATGCCATGCAGTCAGGTGACTGATATAGGAAAATTGGTGTTGTGACATGTCCATTGTAGATTTTTTAAAATAATTGCCTGTTCAAAAACTTTGCCCCCCTCATAACACATATGTGATGTATTTTATCTTGTCTTTTTTCCTTTTTGATTGCCAGGCATTTCAAAAATACATTACATTTTTGGTTATAGCTACTATTTCTTACCAAGTAAAAGAAATCTCTTATTAATGTAAATTCAATACTTACAAGTGATTGCGCACTGGTTATATATTAATTTATAAGCTCATACTACAATTCAGAAATGGTAAAGTAAAACCATATTTAGCCATCATTGAAACATAAGAAGAAAAAACATGCTAGCCATCTACTATATTTATGTATTCATAGGTTGCAGATTGCTGAAAAATAAATTAAAATATATGATATTTTTATCATCACATGAAACCAAGTTTGTCTGAGAAGTTTAAGTGATGCGTATATGTACTATATACCTTCCTACTTCTACGAAGGAAGGAAATATATTCAGTGTAATATGTAAAAATAATATTAAGTGTTTACCTATATATTTATTTGTATATTTCTTTTTAATAAAAATGAGCAGCATGACACCTTTCTCTTCTTTAGGTGTTACTCATTGTAGACAGTTGTGTCTCAGAAAATAGTATTATTTGGACAGTATATTAAATACTAATATACTTTGTTGTCTAGTTTTCTCAATTATTGAATGGTTCTCTTGGTTTGTTTCTTGCAGACAAACATGTACCTCTAGAGAATCATGTGGCTAAAATGGTCTTAAAACACAAATGGCTGCAAAAATCCCTCTCTTACTCAAACATTTCAATAATTTATGGTAAGTGGGTACATACAAACACATGAACAATGAACTGGCCTGCTCCCTATTAGAAATATTTTTGCATATTTCATATGGACGTTTGCACAATATCGGGGCACTGTGTGACCATTAAGCAGTAATGTAAGAAATGTGTGTAGCATATCTGAGCAAAATGTCAGTATTGGTATCACGCAGGGAGGATCATGCCATAGCAGGAGGTCTTGACAGATAGTAGCCGTTTTGTTCCCGTCATTCCAAGCGGTTAAATCGGTATGTTGTGAGTGGGAGACGCAACTATTTTTGACCTGCTGCTTTGTAATAAATGCAGCGAACGGAACGGGAGTGTAATCTAATCAGTTCCAGTGTTAATGAAACTTGCTTGAATGCTCATGCTCTTTGCTGCACGCTAATGCCGCCCAATCGCAATGTAACCCGGCTGAACACGCAGGCAAACATGCAACGTTCCTTAAAATATACTGACATAAAATAGTTCCCTATTTACCTGACGGCTCTCCAGAATATTACTGATAGAATCCAACCATAAACATGTGATTGCTTCAAAGATACAAAACACTATCATTTCTCACTAGAAAAATAATCTTGCTAATAGGATTAGCGCACAGTCCCCTCGCACATTCACGGATATTTTCTCTGACATCTTGGTAACTCTTGTATTCTTTTGATCTTCCCTTTAAATGAAATTAATCCCAAGCCAATTCATGCATACTGATTCAATTAAGCAAACAAATGTTTTTTTTTCTCTATTTCGCCGGAAATGTTGTGATTTCCAGTCTTCATTAAAAATTAAAAAGAGAATCTAATTTGCTGTTGGTTGCATGTTTGGGTGCCCCTTGTTCATTTCATGATTGGAATTTTAATACAAAGTTTGTCAGTTTGGGGGCTAAAGGCTAACAAGCTGCTCTGGGTTGAGACAGTTGAGACAGACGGCCTGCGTTTCACAAACCTAACAGAGAGTGTATATGAATTTGATAACACTTCTGAGTAATGGATACCAGTCAACACTGGTCATGAAACTTGTTACAGGACTATGCCACAGCAGTTTTTTTGTGTGCGGCTCTTCTAGCACAGCTACATTATACCAGTGATCTGAGTAATTATGAATACCTTTGGCTCAATGGGCATGTTTCCCAGTGCTGTGCAGCTGTACTGTTTCTGATAATTATGGCCAAAAAGATTAAAAAAAGCACCTCTGTAACTCCTTGGGGCCCCACTAGCCATGATGCTTATGGACACATAGGTGCACATATAAAGCACCCAAGAGAGCACTTCATCATGGTTTCTCATGCATGCTGGCATCCAGGAGGGCACTTTTGTGGCATCTTTTTTTTTTTTTTACCAAAAAGGCACCGAAGTCGGGGCAAATGCTCCAACCCAACCTCACCCGCAGGTGGATTTTATCGCTAGTTAACAAGGCCTGATTACCACTGGAATGCAATAGGAGTGAAATAATAACAAGGAGGCACTTAGCTCCTTCATGTGAAGGAGCTAAATCAAAAACAAGAGTACTCTTGACCATATGAAGAGTTTCTGGGAGCTCAGGGGGTGACCGTATATGTTCCTTGGATGTCCTTTTCTCAAGCTCTCTGTTGATTTTTTCTGAAATTTCTCAGGCTGCATGTACTCAGATGTTTTTGTTTATTTATGATCGTATACATGATTAATGGGGGCTTGTTATAGTGGGGCCATGGGTTTCTTTGGCAACTCTTTTGGGATGTGGTTTTGTTAATTGGTACTTCTCAGAACAAGCTGCAGTCCCCTCTGAAGACTGTGGACTGAAGCCCGACCTCTTATACGACAAGTTCTTTACGGAGAGGCATAAACTTACTTTGCTGAAGCATTGTCCATACAATCTACATCACCAGTATTTATACTATTCATTCAAAAGTGAATACAGTTCTTTAAGGACAGTTTTCTAAAATAATATTATGACATCAGATGTGTCACTGTTATCTAAAAACACACCTTTCCTCTCTCAGCGCACCTTATTCCAGTTTCAACACATTTGACCACATTTAAATTTTAACGTAAGGTTTTGAACTCTAGCATGTTAGCTTTGTGCTGTATACTAATACCAAGGCTAGCTAGCTTGGTAATTTCAATATGTTTTTAATATTTTGTCCAATGGATTTATAATGATCATCACTGAGGTCTCACACAAGAACAAGCATATAAACCACACAGACAGTACATAAATAACACTGAGGTTTGTTGACAAATGACTGCTGCCATTAATAGCCAGTCTTTGGAGATGTCTCTTGGAGGCCAACATCCCTGCGAAGGCATTGATCTGGCAAAATGAATAGAGCAAATGAAAGAAAGAGCATGCTGACAGGGGACCACAAGGCACATGCTATAATAGCCTCTTTCTCTCACAAAAGCCACCTACTGTGTGACAAAGTCTTTAAGTTTAATGGGAAGAAAGTTTTGTTTTAGGCTTGTTGGTGATTTAGTAAAATCTTAACCACAACTGAGTGACAACAAGGATGAATAATGACAATGAATTACACTTCTGAAGGTTACTTAAATTGACCCTTTATTACCAAAAGAATTTGGTCCATTTCAGAATGGAGTTATTGCTTTTGGTTGAAAAAGTGGGATAAGGTGGTTGAACACTGATATTATCATTTGAGTGTATCCCCTTGTTGATTTAGTGTACTTTGCAGATGGAGTGAATGTGTAATAGGTTGAATGACTGGCTACTGTAACAGTGAACATTTAACAATGCAACAAAACTGAAATGAGTCCCTTTTATCTTTAATCAGATGGAAGGTAGTACTGTAAAGATCACATGTGTCTTGAGAAGAGATATTTAACAGTGCTAATGAAATAGTCTGATGTCATCTGGACATCAGATTGCAAGTAGCTTTAAATATGACAAACTAAAGTGGAGCAGCATAAAATATGAATAATGACATACATAGGTACACCTTGATTGTGTTTGTGGTAACTGATGTATGTGGAGAATTAAACCTCTACTATTAGTTTTAGCAGACATAAAAGAAAATGTGCAACTCCTTTTTCTTTATACACACAGGTGCATTCATACAATACACATGCATAAATACATTCATGCATGCATACATATGTACATATAAACATACATACATACATATTGACTCACATACATGCAAATACATGCATGCCTACCTTAAATTCTGTATTCAGAAAAATCCTGCATCTGTTTTTGATGTCATGACATTTATCAGATAATGGAGATAGAATGCAGAACAAACCCGAGCCTCACTACCTCCAGCAACAACTTCCACCTTAAAAGCACCTTAAAAGTCATAGTTATCTGAAGGACAATGGATGGCAAGTAGCCACAGTAAAAATGTTTCCCACTGTCTGTTATGAATATTTTTATAGGACAAACCAATTTTCTTCCAAACACATTCCCCCAGCCTATTTTGTATCTCTGACCCATGTGCTAATGGCAGCATCTTGCTTAATTAACTGTCA
Organism: Albula goreensis; assembly: GCA_022829145.1. Taxonomy (NCBI): domain Eukaryota; kingdom Metazoa; phylum Chordata; class Actinopteri; order Albuliformes; family Albulidae; genus Albula; species Albula goreensis. The sequence goes on from CM040744.1 coordinate 11,279,577, forward strand.
AGATGTTCAGAAATGACTGGATGACACAGAAGGTTATACAGATGTATTATGAATGAATTATTCCATTCCATAATGATGCTGAAACCTCATTAATAACACATTGTGTTAAGAAAGTAACCTTCAACAGAAGTTGTTTTTAGCTTTGCTGTGAATGAAGCTCTTCACCTTTCTCTAGCACTGCCATTAACCAATATGAGGCAAAACTCCTTTACCAAACTTTACCAAAGTTTGGGGGCCTCTAACCACTCTCGGTCTACTTATCACTGTCAATAAATCTAAAATAAGAAAGGCTTATTTCAATTTGTTTATGAATTTCAACAGCAATATATTTGTAAACTCAAGTTATGGATTCTTATTGTACCCTAGGCTGATAAATTGACAAATCTCTGGTGGCTAGTCTATCAGATCAGAGTGATTTACCCTCTGCCTCAATGAAATCCATTTCAGATATGAATCTGAAGGTGTTTGTAACTGTTATTAAGTAAATGGAACTCCAGATGGTTGGGAAGTCAGGGTGGAAAAGAAAATCGTGCACAGCACAAGCAGTGACTCTCATCATATTACTATGACAACAGTGTCAAAGTGTTCTCACAAACACAAGTCCTCACAGAGCTGGTCAGTTTGAAAAAAGTGAGAACACAGATACTGATATGTATGTTTATAATTAAACTCATGATATGAAAATGCATTGTATATCTCTCACATTTCATTTTATTTCAGTCATTCAATAGAATTATGTTTGTCCTCACAGCACATTTCACAGTTTGTATTGTCTTCTGGTATTATGTCTCCTTTGTGACACTCTGGAGTTTGCTGCTGGTTACTGGATTCAGACAGTAATCAAGGACTCTGAGTGCAGTCTTTCTTTCTTGCTTAAAAGGGTGTGTTAAGTGAATGCTCTATGTGTGTCTTATATACTAATGACAGAATGCACTCCATTTGACTGCCATTTTTTAAATTAATGGGTATATTCTATTCACCTGCCAAAAGCACTGTTATGTTGAAATGCATTAGTTTGTCAGTATGTTTGAGAATGTGTCAGATAGATTTCTCATCTAAGTATAGAAATGAATAATTAGTCTGAGTGTGAGGACAATGAAACAATTGCACTGGCTGAGTAGCAGTGCAAGACATATTTAGTCATTACATCTTCTTTAAATATTCTTTAGAACTCTCAAATCTTCTCATGTTTTTACTTCCATGTCTAATAATGCTGCAGGTTCAACACTGCCATCTCAGTGTCACTCCATATTCCTTTGTCTGTTTAGTTTTAGGACTTAGTTTAGTTATTTCTTGGCAAAATCTGTAGCATAGTGTATTTAAACAATGTATTTTACATACATTGCACCAAAAGTTATTTTATTTAAAAACATTGCGAATGTCTTTTTCCAAAGCACATTCCTTCACATACATTCATGTGCATGGGTTCTGAAGTAAGGTTTTGCCTCAAAACAAAAGTGTCCAAAGATATTTTCAAAGTTCAAACGTAGCACTGCTGACAGCATGGAACAGGAAAAGTTCCTTATTTTAACATGCACTCGAAACCTCTCAACAACCCAAGCGCCAGGGGACACTTCTGCTTCTGGTTGGGATGTGAAACGAGACCCTCCTTGGACTCAATGGTGACGTCTACATTCTGCATGAGTGAAAGCTAGAGCTCCGCTCGGTTTCATATATCTGATCCCGTCCCAGGGCGATGACAAGGATGTAAGTGCAATTGCATCTGTGCCTCCTGGTTTACCATAGGTCAATGAAGGTAGCCATCCATTGCGACATCAGTTTTCAATAGCTGAAAGTGGATTTGCAGCTCTTCAATTAGCCGTTGATCCCGTGTGCTAAAACATTCAGCCTCATTTCCATGCACTTGTTTTATGTTGAATGGAAAATTGGACACATAGTAATACTAGCTTCAACCCAACTTACCTTACTGTTTATATTGGATCCTGCCGTGAGTTAGACTCTGGTTTTCTCAGAACATGACCATCAGATAAAGACCTGAGGAAGAAGTCACTGGAGATGACCAATATGAGGTTTCATGCTCGTTGATCCAAGAACACAAAGTTCTTGCTTCCCTTGTTAAATTCTTCAGCTTCAGTTTAGAAAGAAGACAGGGATGTAAAGTTACACTATTGCCAAATTCTGCTCCTGCTCTTAAGTAGGGGGTAAATATTTGGCAAGCCTAATTAACACACTGATCATAAAAATTTCAAGCACTTGCCAAAAATGGTAAATATTTTGCTGGTTTTTATGAAAATCATATTTTGAGTCTTATTTGTGAACCAGAAAATAATCAACCGTTTATTTTATAAATATCTTAGAGAAACTTTGCTATCAGTTGGTGTTCCATTGACAGGTACTCTATCCCACTGACAGGCAATATATTAAACCATTTTCCTTTCTCCTTTTGGAGAAGATTATTTGTAAGATTTGGTACAGAAACACTCAAGTACTAAAAAAAAAATCTTTGTATGGTTTGGCTGATAAATGTAACATTTTTATCCAGCTCAGCTTTTGGAGTTTGGTACACCCCAAGGTTGATAGTCTGATAAGCTCTACACACACACACAACACACACACACACACACACGCACACACACACACACACACACACACACACACACACACACACACACACACACACACACACACACACACACACACACAAACACAAACACACACGCACGCACGCACGCACACAAACACAAACAAACACACACACACACACACACACACACACACACACACACACACACACACACACACACACACACACACACACACACACACACATATTCTATTTATATTAATATGAAGATACCTCAATCAATCTTGTTAAAGCAGGCACCAGAACATCACAGAGCCCCACAGTAGCAGCCTCAGACAGAGGATGCATTCTAATGCTTGCTCCATGCCGGCAGGCTTGAGTACATTAATGCAAAAAGCCGTGAGAATGCAATCATTACATTTGAAATGGAAATTACCGATGATCAGATGTGTTTAATTTGTGTTAAATTACATGCCCCGAGTTCCTGGGCCTACAGCCCTGAACCTGCGCTTGCCTGTTCATGCTTACAAAATGCATCCATTAACTAAAGTCCCATCACATTAAATTATGGTTATTGTTCAACATTCCTTCACATTTTATTGAAACATAACATTCACAATATTTATCATAATGATAATGCAGAGTTATACACAGTAATGAGAACTGTGGCCGTAAAATACAAGTTGTGGTACAGGTATATTTAATTTTCAGTTTGATTAGTGCTTTAAGACCTTAGAACACCCAGCAAATGAAATTTCTATACAACGAAGATGCCTGAGGGTTAGTGTGATTCACAGCTCTGTCATTTCTGTTTCCTTTCATATGGAATATCTGTAGTTATTTCTGGTTTTGATGACCTCCATAACCACACACATCCCTAATCATTTCTGTTAAGAAGTTGTTAAAGCAAAATCATCGGTAATTTAATTGAATTATGTAGACTTAATGCTCAGACATATACTACATGTTCTGGACTAGAGTTTGAACATTCTGTGTTCTTTCTGACAGTAACAATTATCTGTATTTCCGCAGAATAAAAATAGCATGCAGTTCAAATTTTTGCAAATACTGCGTCAAATGGTAGTGAAACATTATTATACATACTGTACATATGAAAATGTCAGATATTCAGATATTTTTTTCCCATTTTCAATACGTATGTTTCTCACATGGCAAATGCATTTACATTTTTATTAATGGGAACTATCTGTAAATCATCTAACACTCACAGTTGTGTGATTGGAGGTTGCCAGCTAATTACCCAAAAATACATTTTTATGAATATGTAGTATTTAGTTGTGCAAAAGCTATTTAAAAGAATGCTTATATGGAGGAATTTTATAATGCCGTCTGGTGACCTTTTGTGTCTAATTGTCATGTACACTGCAAAGAAAATACATGTTTATAATGAAATCATTAAACCCAAGACCTCCTGGTCATAGAGTTATCTATTTTAATTTATACTTTTGCGCCCTCTGCTGGCTAAATTTGCGAAAACTGGGTGTCCATGATGGAGAAGTTTGGTTTGGATTGAAATCACAGTAACCAGTTGGATGTACTTTAGGCAAAAACTTTGGAGAAAAAAAAATGTCATTTAAAGAAGATGAACTGTGTGTTGCAATTTTTGTTTAAGCTGTCTACAATCAATACAGCTCTGCGTGTGTATGTGTGCGTCACTGTTACTGGGACCACTGTGCTTTTTTTCTTTTTTAAGTGTAAGGAGTTAACCTTCTTTTCCTACTCTAGAAGAATAAACGCTGAGTTAATGCTGAGAACTGATAAGCCAGTTGAAAAGCCAGGTGAAATTAATGTAAGTTCTCACTGTACAGTAGCAACATTAAGCTAACTGTGTACATCACACCATAGAGAAAACCTAAGACAACCTCAATACATTAGTGGTTTCAGGTTGGAAGTCTGTAAGACATAAACTGCATGCAAACCCCTTGTATTTAAAAGGAATTACACTTCCACTGAATTTTCTCCCAGGGTCCACAAAAGTTTGCCATCACTCAGACTGGAGTGTAATTGTGCATTTGAAGATGCTGGTGTTTTGGAAACAATAACATCTATGGTGACTTTGGCCAAGGCTGTGCTGCAGTGGATGTCAAGATGACTGTGGTGTGTAAAGTCTGATTAGGGTGTGATGCGTTGTCCTGACAGACATGCACAGTGAGGAATGGGACCCTCAGAGTGATGACTGTGGTGTGTAAAGTCTGATTAGGGTGTGATGCGTTGTCCTGACAGACATGCACAGTGAGGAATGGGACCCTCAGAGTGATGACTGTGGTGTGTAAAGTCTGATTAGGTGTGGTGTGATGCACAGTGAGGAATGGGTCAGAGTGATGACTGTGGTGTGTAAAGTCTGATTACGTTGTCCTGACAGACATGCACAGTGAGGAATGGGACCCTCAGAGTGATGACTGTGGTGTGTAAAGTCTGATTAGGGTGTGGTGTCCTGACAGATGCACAGTGAGGAATGGGACCCTTGTGACTGTGGTGTGTAAAGTCTGATGCGTTGTCCTGACAGACATGCACAGTGAGGAATGGGACCCTCAGAGTGATGACTGGAGACAGGCTTCTGAAGCAGGAAGTGCAGCAATCCCACTACAACTCCTTTTCTCACTGAGCATGCTCCCCTGTCATTGCAAGCAAGTGTTTACAAAAACAGAAACTTACATTCAGATTTATGTGTCAACAACTTGAATGCATTGATCAAGTTATAACATTTTAATGTGCCTACGATTAAATAATTTGTGCTGTTATTTTTGGCCTATACGTGTAGCTTCTGGAAGACCAAAAGAGCTAGAATCAGACTGTCACTATTTAAACAACTGTGGGATGTTGACAAAAATGAGTGTTAAACATAATGGGAAAATGGTGCCACTGTGATAGGCATTTGGTGTGTATACAGAAAATACCTCATTGAAGCAGAAATGAAAATGGGGAAAAAATGAACAATCAAAATGAAGTTGGGAGGAACCTTTAATATTCAAAAAATTAAACATGCATAGATTCGTATAGATTACGAACACTTTTTAAAAGGAAAGTGTTAAAACACTGGAAGAAACATTCAGAGAAGAATGATGTGAAAGAAGATTGTATCTGAATGGGAGTAGAGCTGTATCTACACAAAAGCATGCAATGTGCGTCAACACAATGAAATACATTTTATGTTTACAAGAACCACATAAGACTTTCTTCCTCTAGGCTTTATGCCAAGCTAATACATATAAAACACATATTGTTCCTAAGGGCTCATAGCAAAGAGATGGACATTATGTTGTCGTTTCAGTCTTTATACTTCCATCCTGGGAACAAAAACATGGGGTGGCTAGTACCTGCTTCATAGCAGTGCAGAGGAAATGGACAGAAAGTGTCACAAACACACTCCAACAAAAACTTGCAATGATCCCAGGAGCACATCGTGGTAGAGTCAAATGAATGTTTCAATTGAATTAGTTTTGACAACTGAGATGAGCTCACTGACCTTAATGCTAATGTGCAATCTTATACTGCTTTATGTGTTGTATTAAACCACATTAGTCTTTCAGCTCCAAGCAATTTAACATGAACTACTTCAGCATCACAACTGGATGGTTTCATTTATCATCGCTGCAATAAATGGGTAAATGAATATAATGAATTCTTATGTGGTGTGTGAATGAGGAGGTGTTAATGTTTTTAATAACATTGACCCTGGTTTTTGGTAATGCTAAGTGAAAAACAAAAAGGATTAAGTGAAACATCCACAGAACTAATGAACTGAAGATCAATCTTGGAAAGTAATTTCCCTTGCAGAAAATCATAAAACATTCTATGTTAATCACTACAGCTTAAAAGATGTAATAAAGGAATGGAACAGTTATAAAAATGAAATAAAATGTTTTACTGAGGTAACATGAGTATATTGGTTTTACTGCAATGATGAACCAAACCACCATAGTACACGATGAAACATATTGTAATTAATGATGAAACAGCCCATAATGATAATAGCTGCTTAACAGTCGCACTAACGGACATGTTGTAAACATGAACATTGATGGATATAATTTGTTATTTGCTGCTACCTGAATACGATGGAGTGAACAAAACCATCAATGAAAGAGGCCAAAACAGGGCAACATACAGGAACACAACATTTTTGGCACTAGGACCTAGCGAGCGCAACTTAACTCTCTCGCTGCAAGTTCAGGACTTGTTTTATTTTGTTCTTTAAAATATGTGGCTTGCAGCTTTCAACAAGGTGAAGGATGAGATTGATTGCATGTGCAACTAGGTTTTACCAGTACATTGCAAATAACCAAAATTAAAATTTATTCTGGAAGCAACAGACGGATATTATTATGGACAACCATTTCAGGCCAAAATACTTTACGTAAAAATGAAGCAGAGACAGAGCGGAGAGCGGGGTGAGGTAAGCATTGCATTGAGATTCATTAGATGAAGCTTCATTTTTATCAGTCAGTCAGTCATTCAGTCAGTCAATCAATCAATCAATCAATCAATCAATCAATCAATCAATCAATCAATCAATCAATCAATCAATCACCAAACACGATTGTGTGCGATTGCAATTTACCCAATCACAGAGCTCGCTATCTTAGACACTGTGGTGAACTGGGGCTGTTGGGGAATACATTCAATAGTTTATGCCCCACTCATTAGGCCTTATTGTCTTGTTAAAATAAATGTATGGCACATGCATGGATGACGAAGGCTTGTCACAGGCTAGTATTTGCCCTAACAAGTAGAAAGATGATTGTGGTGGGACTAGGCAGCAACATAAATGCCTGGACAACATCAACGTCAATAATAACAGAAATAAAAATTAATGGTTGTCGACAGTTCCTCAAGATACATGATAAGCTGTGAAGGGAATCCGCCTGATTACATGAGCAATAATGTCGGACCATGGCTTACCACATTTGTGAACTAGAAAGTACAGTGTATAAGCAACATCACTAAGCAGCAATGCAAGCTGGCTATGCTGCTGTAAGTTGTAATGTAACCCGTTGATACAACCAGTACATTCCAAAAGAAAACACACCAAAAACCAAATACAGAATAATGTACAGCTATGAAATGAAACTGTATCATAACAAACCTATCCAGTGTATGGGTAAGATACATATTTACATATGCCTAAAATCCAGCAATTCTGCGTTTTATTGTTTTGTGCCATCTTGATGTTAGACATTTTACTCATTCCTGCAACTGAAGTGTATGACAGCAGAAAAGGAGATTGATTTTCATCTTGAATTACACCTGCCTGAACTGAACTGTGTGTTTATATTCACCACAGGCTGTATATGAGTCACAGTCCTCTCAAAACACACTCAAAGCCCACAAACAATGATTCTCTTCAAGTTAAAGCCCTGTTATCAGCTTATAACATTACCTTACTGCTGACCATTACAACATTTAACATGTCAGCTATGATTGTAAGTCACTATTTAATACCAAATAGAACTAGCTAACTATTTATCTAATACCCTATATGATACTGCCAATTTAATGCAAGATCTCAGAAAAATATTAATCTAAAAATAGTGTACTTCAGACTCCAGAAGTTACCCTTAATTTTTAAATCTTTTCCTCCATATCCTTTTATATATTATTATTATTATTTTGCACACTGCCAAACAAGCAAATTGACAGCTGCTTCTGAAACAAACAGATTTGTCTCTTGAAAATTGAACTCGCGTATGTAATACACAGGAAACTAAGGTCACCAATGAGGGCCAGATCTCTATCAGAAACCGTAATGTATCGACTATTTGGTATTGGTGGTCGTACATAAAGGTGAGAGAAACCATGGAAACGCTTTTGATGCAGGGGAACGGATATGATGAGTTCGAACCAGGATACAGTAACTAGGTTATTCACATGCAAGACACTTACTCGAGGATATTGAGGGACTATGTAGGCTAGCACGATATTAAGCCTGACAGGTTGGACAAGCTAAAGTGTCAGGATAAACTGAGCGGAAAACGTATGGCCAGTCTGCAGAAAAGACTAAGAGCTGAAACAGGCTGTCGTGACAAATAGAGTTTCCAATTTGGAAATTAGCTTCAAACAGAGATTGTTTTGTAATAACACCGAACGTTATATTGACCAGCAAAGGCATATTTTTACTTGGAGACGATGCTCCTATTGCTAGACCTAGTGGTAATGCAGCTCGACTAAAGACATTACAAAGATATTTGTGAACTGAGTTATCGGTTGAAGGCACTCCTAGGCTATGTTTAAAGAGCTCAGAAAATAAGTGGATAAGAGAGATAGGTGGTAACAAACATCAAAATGCATATTTTCTTGAGGTTTTCAAAATTGATTGACGACGTAGGTGAGCCGCGATGCAGATGAACCGAGAAAAGCGCACGAGCGGGCAGTCCTCGAAACGTCACTTTTTGGATTTGTCATCTAAGAGATCTGGATTTGCGCCGTGAGAATTGTGAGTTATGGGCTGCGCTCCCAGCATTCACGTCTCTCAGAGCGGGGTGATCTATTGCAGAGACTCGGACGAGTCCAACTCCCCTCATCAGACCACGACCATCTCCCAGGCTCCCGCGACCACCCTTCACGGTCTTTTCATCAAGACTGATACGGCAGACTCCATTCCTTCTGTGGTCGCCTATCAGACCAAACATACACGGACAAATTCGCACCGGGACCGCAGAGAAAATAGCGCTCGGAACAGCTGCATTGAGGCCGAGACGCAGACTAGCAACCAGAGCTTTAAGGTATTTGTTATTATGAGCAGAGTTCCACATCTCACGAGTCACATACTGACTATAAATTCTGAATTTCTTGCAGAAATGATGATTGATTCTTGCTTGCAGATTGTTTGATTGAAGGTGAATACTCGCGCACCTTTTCTCATGTGACCAACTGCAGGCGTATTCTCTTGCTCCTGATCAACTATTCATATTAATGGTAGTAATAAGTAAGTGCACGTACAAATCGTTCAGGAAAAATGTTGATAGAAGTGTCAAACTGAACGTTCCATTGAGCTTATCAGAGCTTTCTCGTGATGGGCAGCTAATAATAAACTCAGAGTTAACAAACGTATAACCTTTTAGAAGTTTTCAGTGAGCGACAGCATTCTTCTTTTGACATTATTTAACTGTTCTATTGGTTATCGATTGGATGTGTCAATACCTAGTAGTATCAAAGTCCATGTGTTTAATATTGTGGGAACTATTTACATGTCAGAGGTATGTAGTTCTTCAGTTTTTTTTAATTATTTAAATTACTAGAAGGTGTCATGCATGTGTGGCAGATGAGAGATATAAGAGCTTGACGCTTGCTAATATTTAACAGGATGGTCTACTTAACACCTCTGTTAGCCCTGAGTGATAACAATAAACCTTTCCAGAAGCATACGGGAGCATTATGTTTAGCTTATCAACCGACATAAGGTTAGATGACAATCAACGTGATACCAATTGAAAAGCATTATGCTATATGTTCTGTGAAAGGCAGTCGTAAAAGGCTTCTTATAACGAGATAATAGGTTTCTGGCAAAAATGTACAATGTAATGGTCATGACAGTAGTAATAATGCATTCTGAAACGTTGAGTATGAAGGCATGGTGGATGCTGAAGATTGAAGTTCAGATTCAGGTTAGCATTTGATATACTAAGTTATTATAAAAATAATATAATGATTCTTCATGTCTTCAAGTGTCTTTATTTTACCAGAAGACATACTTCTTTATTTCTAAAATGATTAACTTCTCTTTCCTCTTTGGCTGATAGCACTAAATTGTATGTTTGGAAGAACTATAGTTGGGGCCTAGGGCCACAGGACATGCCCATGATACATAGACTATCAAACTGTACATGAGACCTATACTAAGAAGCACAGACTGCACAGACTGCAGAGCTGTATGTGAAAGTTATTTTACCTCTGAATATGTGTTCCATGTGTTTATACAAATGCTATAAATAGTATAAATCTGTTTACGTTGATGTTTGAGTTTGTGGATCATGTATCTACATTTCCAGCCATTTTGTTACATTCTTAGATCTAATCAGTGGTGATCCACAGGAAATGAATGGCAACCTAGAAAGCAGTAACCAATGAAAAATCACCTCTAGTGTTCATGGTTGTGTGTAAAGGTGGTTCATTGAAAGCAGTGGTTGATCATGTATCTCTCTTGAAGTCACACATTGTATAGCCAGCTCTAGAGCGATGGAGTGGCTGGGAAATGAAAGGGTGATGTCAGGGTTAGCCCCTGTGGTTGCCGGGCGACTACGTTTGAAGTGGATGCTGACGCACGGGAGTGAAGAGTCTGTTTTGATGTCCTCTTGGAATCGTGATCACTTGACAGATCATTATCTGGATCGTGACATAATCAGTCCGGGAACATGCAACAAAACCATAATCACTGCATGTAACATCAGCATTCACTAGATTTGATCAAGTTTATTACTCTGTTTTTACAGGTGAAGTTTCAAACAAAAAACTTATAAACTTCCCAAAATAGTTGATTACACAGAAACAAATATGTTTAATTAGAGTCCTGTGTTCACTTTCCTCATGTTATCCTGATGTGGTACTATAATACGCCATAGGTTGATGATGAGAAGTCCATAATCGGAAGTTGTGTCAGCCATAAGTGTAACTGTATATATGTCTTTACAAAAATACTATTTTCGATAAAAATACAATGAGGGACCTGTTGATCATACCTGAAACTGCTCGCTCAGGAATGATGTTTTCATGTGGGGTTTTGCACTTTCACTCAGATACCGCAGATATAAGTGGGAAGTGAAAGTGGAGGCAGTTGAGCAGCAGGTTGAGAGTACGGGCTCTGGGGTCTGTGGGTCCATACAGTTTGGATCAGAGCTGCCTCTGTATAGCTGGGAGTCTAAGAGGGGAACAGGCTCTGGTCCCAGGTTAAATTCTGCTCTTTGTATTTTACTGCACCTCTCTGCTACACAATATTATATAAAATTTCTGTTCCTCTGCAATTCAGTCATACATTTCTCCCAATCTCATGTGTGGAAAAGAATTTAATATGTAATTTCATAGTGAATGTCCTTCATATGATCCATGACCTTCATAGGATCATGACTCACATTGTTACCAAAACAGAATCTCTGCAGTGATTGGCCAGTAATGGAAGGGAGTTAATTGATGTAATTTCTACCCAGCGTAAGGTCTAGGAGCCTTTTGAGATGGATGAAAAAATGCATGTAAAAATACTCGAGTAGGAGCTGAAGAATTTGTTTTGCTCTTAAATGCAGTCTTTATTTGCTGTCTCTGCATGGTGAGTTGATAAGGATATTTATTTTAGGAGTGGTGCATCATGGGAAGCAGGAGGGCTGAGTGGGACAGCGTTTTGTTTCTGCCAAGTCTTTACCATGGCAAAAGTTGTACCCTGGAAAGGGGAAGATAAACAACAAATGTCTCATCATTCAGGGGTGTTGCAGAGGATTTAAACTTAGCTCTACTTTCATATTGACTAACAGCATGGCAACCTAATTTTGACTGCTAGTGGTGTAAAAGAATCTCCTCTATTGCCATGTCATACTGCTCTTCATACTGTCCTCTCTGTTGTCATCTGTTTAATACAGCTCTCCCCTACAGAGGAATGCATTGGACCAATGCGATTGACTAAAGAACCTACTCAGGTAAGAGAAAGATAGTGACAGTGTGCTGCAGTGTTTAGCTGGGAGCCAGGTTTGGGAAACTGTATGCAGCAATTTACTCACATATAGATTTAAACTACCCAGCAATGATGCATTGAAGGTTCATTAAATGGCTTTTTATATGCAAGGTTTGATGAGGGATTGTTCATTTTGCTATTGTATAAAATTCAAGCATGTAATATCATGTCTCATGTCATTGTGTTGAGCTTCTATCTGATTCCACTTGCTTTAATGCAGTGGATGATTACAGCTCTGGTATCTTCTTATCTCTGATCATTTTTCCTATTTTAGTAACCAGAGCCAAGCATCTCTTGAGCACAATGACTTGAGTACAGTGTGTACGGGAACATAATGAAGTTGGTAGAATTCTGGATTCGTATTCAATGGAGTTTGGTTGCAAAAACCTGTAGTACTTTGCACTTGAGTTTCAGTATCTGTGGTCAGTGTGTGAAAAGTAAATTGCATACATGACCTGTTTAGAAAGTTATCAGTGTAAGCTAATTTTACTTTATCTACTCAGTAGCAGTTCTCTGTTATATTTCTATGTGTTCATTTGGCTCAACAGCCACAGAACAGACATGACATGATGACTTGTTCAAACATTTCCCAGGCAAACATAACACAAATTGGTGAACAGCAGGGTGCGTAGTGGACTACAACATACTGTATTCATCCACATTGTAGTAGGAGTCTTCCAAATATCAACTGAAATTGCAATTGTATTATTAAAAATGGGCACATATACTGTATGTTGTTTTTTTGAGATTAATTCCTGTTGTTTGACTTTTCATTAATTGTGTTTCGGTTGTGCTTTCCTGCCGTTTACTTGGTAGCCTTGTCTGTCTTGTTTCCCTCTTTTTTGTCATTCAGGCTGGGACACAGTGGTGACCCATTTGTTGATCTTGGTTACTCTCCAGCAGGACTGAGATAGCTTTCCTCCGTTTCCTGCCTGCCTTTGTTCAGATTGGAGTCTGTTTCATTGCTGATTGTGTGCTAGTGTTGACGGGCTGCCTTAGATTGATTGTCTTTCACTTGTACTTAATGTGGCGCTGTGAAAGGTGGAGGGAAGAGCAGGCCCTGTTGCTCCTCCCATTGGACTGCTGTCAGTCTTCCTGTTCCCTCCCTCCACCTGGAGAGCCAACAGGGGCTGTGACGGCAGTGACCTCACAAACAGGCAGGCTCACCTTTGGGGTGCGTTCCAACACTCAAATTTCATCCCGTCCTCTCCTCCACTACCACCTCCTCTCCTCCGTGCCCAGGATACTGATCTATGTGTCCTCCCTCCCTCCACTGTTCCAGAAGGGTAGGAGAGGAAATTTTGCCTTCTCCACTCGCCTCCTCCTCACCTCCAAACAAAGGATGCATAGATGTATCCTACCATGTACTACCAATGTGAAGTCTTTTCACATTTCTGGGTGACATCATTGTGCACATGACCAGTCAGATTAAAAGACCATCCCACAGAATATTTCAGCATCAAAAAGTTCTAAAACATGACATGGGATTTATCAACACTTAAGTATAAATGCCAGAGCAGTAAACAGTAATCGGATAATGGACATTAAACTTTTGTTTAGCTTTTTCCAAGTGCATTGATGCGATATATTCACGTTTTTGATTGGCGAACGGGTTCTGTTGCGGCAAGTTTATTTATTCCTTGTACAAATGTTTATTTTAAATCATGAACAGAATGTGAGTAACTGACATTGATATTTAAATGCATAAAAAGGGCTGGCGGAAGGGGCTGGAAGGGCTGGTATTTTTGGCCTTCTGGCTCTTCTTTGCTGGTTTTTGTATTTAATGCTGATTGAACACCTCTCTGTTCTCTGTAGAGTGTCGTTTTAGTTTTCCACGTTCCCCAGAAAGGAGGCTGATTTGTTTGCACCTAATTTGTGCTTTTTTCCTTCAGCTTACCACCCCCTCCCCACCCACACCTGTCACTGTGCCACACTGTTTCATTTAATTATGTAAAGAGTGAAATAGAAAAACTTAAAGTAAAGGTTACCTCTGTGCTAATACTGTCATTCTTTTGAGTGAGAAAGTTAAAACACATCTTAGAAATAAAGCTAATGTTTTCCTTTGTTTCCATTATTCTCATGACCCCACTGTGCTCAATATTTTGCACAGTGTATCAATGTCAAACTGTTGGTAGACGAAAGCTAGGTGAATCATTATAAGTGATGATGGTGTTTGAATTACTGATCCAAACCTCATAATAGACAAAACTTACTTCACTTCTTAGATTTGCAGGATAACTGTTAATACTGGAAATCAGTGAATTAAATGAACAGGCTACATGCTGTTCGTGTTGAAAATAGAATGCCGAGTTAGTATACTCCTTGTAATTAAGATTACACAAGTAAGATTATGTAGAAATTATATGTCCAGGTGTATACATGGAGAAGGCAAATCATTCCTTCCACCAGAGGTCCCAAGCCAAATATCTTGCCACAGAAAAGCAGTCAGCAGAAATAGAATTTTTCAATCAAACAAGCACAAATAGAATAGTAAACAAGGACCTGTCATGAGGAAGGAAAAATAATCTGAATAGTTTTTAAAATAATGAAAAATAAATGATCTGCATAAACTGTCTTGTAACCATAACTGTGATGCCTTATTTATTATATGTGGGCATTTTTGTTATGCTGGATGTAGGGTGTCATCTTGAGAGGTCAAAACACAAACACCTCCTGTTAGCATGAGTAGCAGTTGTGAGGGTTTTCCCTTCAGTCCCACAATGCACATTAAATGTAATAGATCAGATAGTAAAGGAAATCTAAATGGACCTGTTTCTCAATGATGTTTCCGTTCCAGGTCCTGCTGGTCTTTGGGAATAAGGACGGCCAGAGCGATGTGTTCTGGTGGGCTTGTGACAGGGCCGGATTTAAGGCCCACATGGCGTACACCACAGAGTCCGCGGTTGAATGCTTCCTGGACAGGCACCATGAGATCATCGTCATTGATGCCAGGCCATCCAGCCCCTTTGAGGCGGAAGCTGTCTGCAGGTTAGCAGCATTGCCTCACCCAGTTTCTTTTTGTTGTCTAAACTGGTAAACAGTAATATGTTTAAATCACATGAACACGAGTTGAGTTATCCATGTTTACTACATGAACTTTCCATCAGTAGCTTGCCTAATGATTCCAGTTTAGGAGGGAAAAATAGGAAAAATGGAATGGAACATTTAAAAAACATTTAAATCATTTAAGGTTTTAAGAATGTATAACTGTCCAATTGTAAAAATTTCATCGGAGTGTAAGACTTGGCCAGTGTACTTGTGCAACAGGTTTTGAGTGCCAGTTTAGATTTGAACTTAATCCAAGCGTAGAAAAAACCTGTATTGGTATATCTTTATACAAGATTTTTTCCAAAAATTTAGTTTTTTAAAATTCTGCACCTGAAATATCTTTGATGTGGAACCTCTTTGTAGCAAAACAAAACAAGCCCCTTTGAAGTGCACATTAATTGAATCACATTTATGTATATCTTCCTGGCTTTAATATCTCATCTTTGTATCAATACAGATAACCTTCAGGAGGAAATTTTTACTTTGTGTCTTTTTATATCTCTGGGAGACCTCATATTACTCTTTTGTTTGCCATTTTTGTTCTTTTCTAGGTTAATCCGTGCCACCAAGCCTGCAGAACACTGTGTCATGTTAGCAGTGGTACCTAAAGTGTAAGCACATCTACTCCATTACATTCACATCTCCTCTGCAGTGGGTATTTTAAGCACATTTATGTTTGGTATAATGCATTTCAGTTTATGCCAGTAGCTATTTATTGCCTTTCATCATCATTGCCCTATAGTGTATTTTGCCAGCAGTGAACATGTAGTGCATCCTTTGTGTAATTCCAGGATCTGTCAAGGCCTTATTGTGACAAATGCATACCACTGTTTATGTAGCTGCTAACTGAAGCAGCATTTTGGGATTTTGAGTGAGATCTTCTCAGTAACTTAATAAACAGTATAGCTATGTCATATTTGCAATATATACAGATGGTCCCTGACTTACGATGGGGTTACGTGCCAGTAAGCCCATCGTATGTGAAAAATACTATGAGTCAAAAATGCATTTAATACACCTAATACGCCTAACCTATCAAACATCTTAGCCTTGCCTAGCCTACCTTAAACATGCTTAGAACACGTGCATTAGCCTTCAGTTGGGCAAAATCACTTACGCAAAGCCTATTTTATAATAAAGTGTTAAATATCTAATGTCATTTATTGAATACTGAAAGTGACGCTATCGCACCATCGCAAAGTTGAAAAATTGTAAGTTGGACCATTGGGGACCGTCTGTACAATAATATATGTATGATATGTGTAACAGCACAAGGGAAATTATTTTTGGATGAAATCAGAAAATTACAGTCAGTCAAAATTTCACTGGCATGTCAATTTTTGGAGTTGAGTCATTGTGCAGCACAATTTCCTAAGTACATGATGTGGTATATGGCTGTAAAAAATCAAATGGATGTTTTGTTGACTAAACCAAGTAAATAAATAGATTCTGTTTGCTAAATTCTAATAGGCTTTTTAATGTATCTGCAGTGTATTAATGCTGCTCATTAATTTTTGTCCTTCAGACCACATGATCAGGACGAGCCATCAGCCTTGCCTCTGCTAACTGCTGGATTCAACAGAGTACGTATCGCATCACGGTGTGGTGCTGTGGCAGTCAGCACATCGATCTGTTCGTAATATCTGGAGAAACAGCCTCAGACATTATACATCTGGGCCTGTTTAGGCCACCCAAATACACCAGCCTCAGGTTAAATTAAGTGAAATGAAATAATTCAGCTCAGTTCTGCCATTTTCCTGAGCAGAGGGTTTGGGTTTCATAGTTTCTTTTTTAATGAAACGTTGGCTGCTTTCTTCACTCATTCCTGTGGGCACATTGATTTTAGCTTTGAGAAAGGACCTTATTTTTTAATGAGGGGAATACAGTTTCACTGTCATCTCACCTTGGTCAAATTTTTCTCCATAGCAGGGACGAACGAATAGGTTAAACAGGGCATGCTTAAAATAGTAAGCCGCTTGGCAAAAATAAGCATGCAATGCTGGATGCAATCAATTGGTAAGTGCTTACTGGAAAATATCAGAAATAATCCCCTTACATTAACTTTAATACAATTCGATATATAGCCTGTATAATATGGTGCTGTACTCTGGTGTGTAGCACAGCATAAAGTTGCGTAGCATAGGAAGTCATAGTGTAGTATGGAAATCAGGCACACAATTCATTTGGCAGAGAATTTGGCAAACAAGCCCCCATCATATGCTAGTGGTGTTGTAATATCCTTGTTTTGTGTGTGTAACCTCGTCTCTCAGAGGGTCACCGAGAGTAGCAGTGTCTCAGCCTGTTACAATGAGCTCATCCAGGCAGAACATGGGGAGGTGCGCTCACAGTTTAAACTGAGGTAAGATGCAGCAAGTGAAATACCAACCATGCTGAACTACAGATAACACACCGCTCTGTTAATGTCCACTCGTCCCAGTGCATTAAGTTCTGGGCAATATGTTAATTCTTGTTAGTGAATGTCTTCATGAAGCTACTAGCACATGTATTGATGCAGCATGATGATGGTTGATGTTGCACAGTGTGTAATGTGAATATGTGAGGTTGCACAGTGTGTAATGTGAGTGTGTGGGGTTGCACAGTGTGTAATGTGAGTGTGTGGGGTTGCACGATGTGTAATGTGAATATGTGAGGTTGCACAGTGTGTAATGTGAGTGTGTGGGGTTTGCACAGTGTGTAATGTGAGTGTGTGGGGTTGCACAGTGTGTAATGTGAGTGTGTGAGGTTGCACAGTGTGTAATGTGAGTGTGTGGGGTTGCACAGTGTGTAATGTGAGTGTGTGGGGTTGCACAGTGTGTAATGTGAGTGTGTGGGGTTGCACAGTGTGTAATGTGAGTGTGTGAGGTTGCACAGTGTGTAATGTGAGTGTGTGAGGTTGCACAGTGTGTAATGTGAGTGTGTGGGGTTGCACAGTGTGTAATGTGAGTGTGTGAGTTTGCACAGTGTGTAATGTGAGTGTGTGGGGTTGCATGGTGTGTAATGTGAGTGTGTGGGGTTGCACAATGTGTAATGTGAGTGTGTGGTGTTTCCAGGGCTTGTAATGCAGTCTTCGCTGCTCTGGAGCACTGCCAGGAGGCTGTGGAAATCACCAGCGAGGACCGTGTAATACAGGTAATTCAGGGAGGGAAACCCTGGTCGTGTCTCTCCTTCAGTCTTTTCTTCTGCCTTTGTAGAATGAGCTTCCTAGTACAATTGCGACTAACACCACACACTGAAAGTAGCTCATATACATGCTACTGAAGGCACTACGCTCAATTCCCCTTCTTGAACCTACTCATATGCTTAATGCTGTGCTGTACATTAATAAAATGACTACTAAAATGTTTTGTAACACTGATAGCTTTGTACTGTCTAAAACTATGAGATAATGTTTGTACTATATTATTCATGCTGCTATTTAAGGTTCAGAATTGGTGGTCATGGTCAAAGGCCGTATACTGTAATTTGATCTCTGAGATATAGTTTCTATCATATTTTAATGGCTATGAGTAAAAAAATACCCTAAATCTCAATGTCTTATAAGGTGGGTCATTTTGATGTAAGGGTACCCCAATTTTTATGTTTTGCATTCATTTATTAAGCTCTAGCCCAGAGTACATCTTATTTCATTTGTTGAGTTTGCTGTGCTGCTGTTTTGTATTATTGATGGTCCTGCCCTTAATTCGATGAGCTGTGCGCGTATCCACCCATAACAGTACGTGAACCCAGCATTCGAGCAGCTGATGGGGTGTCCCAAAGGGGAGATCATCGGCAAGCATCTGACAGAACTACCAAAAAGTGACAGGAACAAGGCTGACCTGCTGGACACTATTGACACCTGTGTGAAGGAGGGAAAGGTCGGTGTCCGCCTTGTGGAAGAGAATGCAGATGCAGATCCAGCGCACTTGTAGGAGCTGACTGACTCTGGGGGGTGTCTCCTCTGTAGGATTGGCAGGGAATTTACTACACCAGGAGGAAATCAGGGGCCAGCATACAGCAGTATGTGAAAATCACTCCGGTCAGCGGCCAGGGAGGGTAAGCCTGTTCATTTTGCCATGACTTTTTGTGTTCATTCTGATGCTCAAGCTATAGCCTCCCTTACTTTTTTACATGCTTTATAGATGTGTAATATATGAACTTTATGGGGTTTTAATATTCAATTCAGACCAGTTCAGACCAAATAGACCAGTTTTGTTATATTATATTATTCCTATGTTTTGAATACATATAAGGGTGGTCTGAAGAAGTTATTCTTACAATTAATTCTTAATATATGCAGTATGTATTATGTGTTAAACACAATGTAAAACAATAAAAACTAATAGGTTGGAATTTTTATGGGTATCAACTGTAAGTACTGTAAGTACAGTACATTTTTCTTCATGATTCCTGTTGCCACAGTAACTCTACTTCCTTTTTTTCAGTGTGATGTCATATTTCACCATCACAATAATGGCCTTATGGCAGAAGAGAGCATTCTCTGGGAATTATAGAAATATTTAATTTATTAAAATGCTTTTTTCCCAGATGTCAGTTTGCTGATTGCTTTTTCACATTTCAGAAAAATCAGACATGTTGTGTCAATCAAAAGACTGCAGAATGACAGCAAAAGACAGGTGAGATGGCAACACAACTGTTTATGCTCTTGTGAAATTTCTGGTGCTGACAATTGAGCAGTGGACTAACATTCATTAATTTAAACCATCATACTGGCATTTAATTATAGTAAGCAAACCTTTTCAGATGATTTCTCCACAAAGCAGCAACTGGGTCCTGTTTAAAACAGAACCACAAATAGCTTGCACCGCTAAGTATTCACTTAAATTATAACTGTAAAAACATATAGAAACGTCGTAAGCCAGCTAGCACTTTGATGACTGTATCAGTTGTTTTGAGTTTCTGTCAGACACAGAAACACTGTGATTTAATAGAATGAGGCGCTTGAGTAATGCTTGCAGAAGCCACAGCTATTTTTAGGAGTAAAGATCCAAGTTTTTCTTTCATGTTCTGCACTGAAGGTAATTTAAACCAGTGCTATTGATTCTGGCAGTAACACAGACAATTCACCTTCCAGTGATTCTCTGTACTCCAGCGATGATGCCGTGTGCCTTGTAAAGTAAGTCATTTGCCCTCTGAGAGTTGCAAGTGCCTTGTACGATGCTAGAGGTGATTCAGCTGAATCAGTGAAATGCAGTGATAGGAAATATGTGTTGGAGTCGATAAGTGATAAGGGATGACAATGAACACGTTTGCTATATCCTGATCAAAATTATTATTGTGTTAATTCCATTGATGTCATCGATGACGGGGGTACTAAAAATAATTTGTAGACCGTGACATAAAAAGTGAGAGTATCAACCCTGCTGTAGCTTGCTTAATATAATTCCCTTGTAAGTAACATTGACTCCAAGTGATACAAGACACATAGGGGTGTGTAGAGGTTGATTTTCCTGGCATTTCTGGGACTTGCCTGTAAAACTGTCAGGATGGAATTATTATGGGTATAACATCAGCTGTAAGTACATTATTTTCCATGATGCTTGTTGCCATGGTAACTCAGCTTTCCTGTTTTCAGTGTTTTCAGGACTTGTTATATTTCACAATCATCACAATAATGCCCTTATAGCATAAGAGAGCATTCCCAGGGAATTATGAAAATATTACATAAGTTCTCTATTAAAGTGCTTTTTTCCCCCAGATGTCACTGTTTGCTGATTGCTTTCACTTTTCAGCACAGACAGGTTTCATACAAATGGGGAAGCCATGTTTTGTACAACACACAAGTGGACTTCTCTTGGGCAACAATAATTTCAGAGTTACCACTGTACTTTCATCTCTCTGTCATTCAAAATCTATCTTTCCTCATTGACAACTGGATATGGTATGAAATAAAAAGGCCACATGTGGAAAGGTGTTATATGAAATTCAGTATCAAAGAAAATGATGGTGTTTGGTGTGTTTGGAAGTGTCGTGACAGGGTGGTGCCCTGCTGCATTCCTCTTGGCCCCAGCCACACAGGCTGATTTTGCATGGAGGGCTAAATGTTATCTTTTCAATGGCTGCCACTGATATTCATCAGTTCAGATCTGGCTTCTGTGCAAGAACACTGTGTGCTGCTAGTTTGAATTTTGTCCCTCTAAAGGTTTGTACCACAGGAGCTGAAGAAAATGGGAGAACCATGACCCCTCTTTTAGATTTTAGCAGAGACTCAGGATTCGATTATTAAACTATGTTAATTTCATTATATTATCATAAATATAATGACATGTAATCTAAAACCATCTGTTTAGAATGCCTTTTGTATATGGCTTTGATTTTAAAGCATGTTAATGAAAGTAGAGTGCACACAGAAATCGAGTCAAACATTTACGCCTAAGGTTTTGAATATGAGTCAGTCCACAGGCAGTTATTGAATAAGTAATTTTCTCTTCTCTTCACAGGTGTCCAAAATCAGCCGAGAGGAAAGAAGCAGTGGAGACCATTCACAAACAGGTCCAAAATCACCACTCTTTGTAGAAACTGGAGGATATACTTGGATAATGGGATGGGAATAGAAAAAGCACAGTATATTTATAGCTGGCATGACATTGTTGACATTGTCATGACATAGCTTTCAAGATTATGACCATCTCTGACACACATTGGTAGTTCTGTAGTTTTGAATCTGACAAATATTAAAACCAGATTTAACTTGTACACATATTCTTGAATTCCCATGGATATGGTACATGGCTACATATCCCATGTCTGAATTCTTTTGTGACACAAAAGGTAGCGTAGTAATTTTCCAAGATTGGGGATGCAGGATGGAAAAAAACATTCCCATTCCAAAACATATATGATTCCATGATGGACATGTTTGGAGCACATTACAAGCTCTGGGCATCTCCTCAAACGTTCCTGGATTAGGAGTGGATCTCTGCACACTGGGCCTTTATTTACATAGTATGCTGAGAAATGTATGATTGATTAAAAAATAAAGAGTCTGTGCTGGAAGGAGAACATTAGGCAGCCTCTCTGACGGAGTGGGTCGTGACTTTTCCCGGTGTCTTCTTTCACCAGACTGTCAGTCTCTGCGGCACAAGGACAGAAGGAAAGAGTCATCCGATGTCACATCTGTCACCTCCAGCAGTGATGGTACGAATCTCCTGATGTTTTTTGTGATGTAGATCGAATATGTTTTGGAGTGTTAGGGGTACAAGGGGGGCACAAGGAGGTGCCATCTGTCTGGATTCCACATCAGCTTCAGCTGTTGTTTGTTTCATTTTCCCTGTCATTTACTTCATGAAAAAATGTTTGATAAAATCATGAGTGACAGTCAGCTCTGGCCTGTATTCAATTAACATTTTATTCTTAACTTTGTTCCACAAATAAATACTTGTATATATTTTTGTTCACAAACACTATTCGACAAGTTAATTTTGGTGGCAGATGAATGCACTTAACTGTATGAAGATAACAGTACATTTCTAACATTATGGACAAGCATTAATTTACTCCCAGTCTCTGTATTTTTTTAATAAATGCATGAATACGGTATAATGTAAGATTTTATGGAGAGAGGCCACCATTAAGTCTAAAAATACTGGGCTTTATCTTTGCTGGAGCTTCAACAAACCTCAAACTCACAATGTTATGTAAGTTTACCTTTAAAAAATAAAGGAGTGATTGGTTCAACGTATATCAAATTTGAGGATGTTTGTTTTTACAGAAATTAGAGAGTAGGAAAGGAAGCAGTGTTTTCCTTTGTGGTCTAATGGATTTCTCACCCGATTGTGGATTTGCACATGGAAGATAGTGGCACATAATGCCCGTGTATGAAATGATGTTGCTTTGGACACCTTGGGAGGCAGGCAAAGGTCAGAGCTACAGCTGAACCACAACAAAAGAACAGAAGGGGAAGGGGGAAACAGGGCGGGCTCTGACAACAGCTTAGAGCAATGGAGAAATCGAGATAACATGACCTATTGTAGGAACTGCCGTAGCAGTGAAACAAATCAGAGAGGACACATTTACCAATGACCTTCGCTATTCCAAATCTATTCAAACACAATGTTAGAATCATACTGACGCAGAAAGCTGAGGTCCACACCATAGCAGCAGCACTGCAGGAAAGACCTCAGAGACTCAGGTGAGCAGTGATGACATCATCAGTTACCTTAAGGACATCGGTCCAGAGGACCCACTTTCTCTCACATTGCCTCACTTAAGAGGGCTAATGCAATGGGCAGCATCATTTACCCTTCTTGAGATGAATTATGACATCATTATAATGCAGAGACCTATGTACATTCTTGCTTGTTGTTCTGCAGGTCACAGTATCTGACACTCTGCCAGATAATGCGATGTTGCATGTGTTCTGGAAGACTAAGAAAAATTAGTAACCATTGCCATTGTTACTGTTGCTTTTTTTATCTTGTCCCTGCTGTGTCTGTTTTCCAGCCCCCAGTTTAAACAACCGCAGGTACTCTTCTATGGCCCGAATTCACTCCATGACCATAGAAGCTCCAATCACAAAGGTACATCTGTTTGGGAAGTGGACTCATTTATACAACAACCAAATGGGGATTATGGGACATCAATGAGACATCCACATATCGTAAATGTCTTGCACTGAAATGTGTTTGATATCCTGTCTCATTTTTCCTCATTCTTTTTGTTTGTCCTCATGTAACCCCTCCCAGCATTTTTGGTCACATGCTTGTGACCAGAGGGAATGAGTGTCTGCTTATGTCTGCATTGCAGGTTATAAACATCATCAATGCTGCCCAGGAGAGCAGCCCGGTTACCGTGGCAGAGGCTCTGGACCGTGTTCTGGAGATTCTGAGGACCACCGAACTTTATTCGCCCCAACTAGGCTCTAAAGAAGACGATCCCCATGCTGCTGACTTAGTGGGAGGGCTCATGAGTGTGAGTGGCAGACTCCAAGGTCCAATGAATACATAACACTTTGGTTTAAGCCTCCAACATTAGGCATTAAAAACTATTGCAGTTATTTAACTAGATGCTATAATAATGCCTACATTGTAGCGTGACTCTTGCACATGTAACTACACAATCCTCATGGTGATGTGACAAACAGATATTAATATACCTCTTTTTTCCTACAGGATGGTTTGCGAAGACTATCTGGAAATGAGTGCATCTTTTCAAAAAGTATGGTTTTATGTGGTGCATTTTCTATCAGAAGTGCATTTTCTATTTATACTAATGCCCTGTTGAGTAATTGTCAGAATATGAATGTAAAAATGCAATATACAGTACCATCTAGCAATTTCGCATATAATGAAAATGAAATGAAATTCATGCACAGTCAGTCTTGGGTAATGTCAGTGTCCAGTGTTTGGAGTCTGGACATGCATAATTATGCTGTATGTGTTAAAACTTAGAGAGTAGCCTAGAGAGAGAGCAACCTTAGTGAAAAGCCTGTGCATCCTTTTCTCTGTTCTGCACTGAAATAGACCGGCATCACTTAACGTCCTCTTAACTCTTAAAGACTTTTAAACCCTCGAGCCCCTGACTGCAGCTCCCCTTTTCATCCACAGATCTGCCTCTCTTTGCATTATGATTCTTATCACTGCAGTATTAGTGTCATTAACACCTACAGATGATAATGTGCACAACCTCTCCATTACCCACAATTATGCTCCATATTATCTGAGTATTTCCATCATGACTGTGGGTGATTTGGTAGGAATGCCACACTATCTGTGGCTCTGTTTTTACACAGCCCAATGTCTTCCCCCATACAGGCATGACGCCCAGTCTCAGCCGTCTGGCCCTACCTGTCACTCTTAGCGATGTCCCACCCTCCGTCGCCAAGCTGCTTGATGACGAGGAGCAGTGGGATTTTAACATCTTTGAGCTGGAGGCTGCCACCCTCAAACGGTACAGGGAAAAACTTCAGCATGTGGAAGTGGATTAAATCTTGGGAAATGTAATACTTTATAAAATCATAATAGTAACATAATGATACAGAACTATATTATGGGCATCTTATTTGGATGACCAGAACTGCCATTTTAATTACACTGCAGTACACATTTGTTGATGTATAGTAGCCAGTTTTGTGTCAGAACTCTTACCACATATTAGTTACAGCTATTTATTTCCAGGCCCCTGACCTACCTGGGTTTAAAAGTCTTTGCTCGTTTTGGGGTGTGTGAGTACCTTGGTTGTCCCGAGGCCACATTGCGGTCCTGGCTCCAGATCATCGAGGGCAACTACCACTCCTCCAACTCCTACCACAACTCCACACACGCTGCTGATGTCCTGCACGCCACCGCCTACTTCTGTGCAAGGAGAGGGTGAAGGTGTGCATGCTCACAGCCCTTTGTTAGCCATTTTAATCACTATTCTCATATTAGTGGGAAAGAAAACAGTTCTGATTCTGCAAGTGAATTAGCAGGTCTTGTTTGTGTCTCAGGGCAGCCTAGAGCAGCTAGATGAGGTGGCGGCTCTCATCGCAGCCACCGTCCACGACGTGGACCACCCGGGTCGCACCAACTCCTTCCTGTGCAACGCGGGCAGTGAGCTGGCCATTCTGTACAACGACACGGCTGTGCTGGAGAGCCACCACTCCGCCCTGGCCTTCCAGCTCACTGTGCGGGACAGCAAGTGCAATATCTTCAAAAACATGGAGAGGTAAGTTCTCTATCTGACACTTTCACCACGACCACACACTGCACTGGGCACATTAGTCTGACCTCATGCACACATTAATCTTCATGGAAGTTGTGCAGGTTCGGTTTAAGAGGTGCTGCTGGAGTTCTAGTAATGTTAATAATCTGTGAATTTCTGGCCGCAGGACTCAGTTCCGTGCACTGCGACAGGCCATCATTGACATGGTGCTGGCAACAGAAATGACCCGACACTTTGAGCACGTCAACAAGTTCGCCAACAGCATCAGCAAACCCACTGTAGCCATTGAGGAGTCCAGCACAAATGTAAGCTTTTGGCCCCATTGTCACACAGACATTCTTAAGCGCTGAAACAGCCCCTTTGTCAGTGCCATAAGTTTGCCTGCCTGCCACGAGAAATAAAGTCCTGGATCACTGTGCAACATAGTAAACATACCCATGTGTTTGTCACCCTGTGTCATTGCCAAATGTCATTGTGTCTATAAAGCCATTCAAATATCAGCCATGTTGAAGAATGCATTGGATTAGTATAGGCTGGTATTTATAAAGTAAACAGATGTGTTACAGTATAAACTTCCCCCTTTCTGTTTGCATATGTTTGTATGTTGCAGCTGTGAAAAGCTCATGTGCTACAGGAAAAACAGACCCATATTATTGCGTATAGTGTGTGTGTGTGTGTGTGTGTGTGTGTGTGTGTGTGTGTGTGTGTGCACGTTAGACAGTAAATAGCCCCCTTTGTTTTGTGTTTCAGAGCGAGGGCAGTGACTGTGAGAGCCCTCCCATCATCAGGAACTCTCCGGAAAGCCGGCTGCTCATCAAGCGGATGATGATAAAGTGTGCGGACGTGGCCAACCCCTGCCGCCCACTGGAGCTGTGCATCGAGTGGGCCGCACGCATCTCCGAGGAGTACTTTTCTCAGGTAGAGCGCCAGGGTGGCATCACCTTATCCAGGAACACAGTTAATGTTTTAAGGTATCTCCAGCAATAACTCCAATGATATAAATAACTCTAGTGACACTTATTCAAAAGTGCATGAGTAATATGGAATTTCCCTTGTGTCTGACTAACAGACAAAACAAAAAACTTGTCTGGATAAAGTAGATGAAGTTTGTTAATGACCACATTGAATATTCCTTCTCAGGGTCCTTCCTGTAAGAGCTATACCTCTGCATAATGATTTAATTAATAGGCATGGATATGATCAAATTTGACTCACAGTTGGTCAAACATGTACACTTTTCTCTGCAAACAGTTGCATGAGCTGAGAAATCTAATGAACTTGCCAAACTGTGTCTGTGAAAAAAATAACAGAATTTGCACTTGAAAAATAAAGTCCATTGTTTGAATCCTGGCCTTATCTATCAGTTCATTAAGTGCTTTTGTCTGGGCGGAATCTAATCGTGAATGTGGGGAAGTGTGTGCTGTTGGAGGCTCAGAAGGCTCTCTTTGTCACAGACAGATGAGGAGAAGCAGCAGGGCTTGCCTGTGGTGATGCCTGTCTTCGATCGGAACACCTGTAGCATCCCCAAGTCTCAGATTTCCTTCATCGACTACTTCATCTCAGACATGTTTGACGCTTGGGATGGTAATTGTATTTATTGACTTTAGTACTCATTATCTACTCTTCTCTGCTCAAAGTAAACGAAAAGTGGTAATGTACTTACGTATTTTACATCTAAACTCCCAAACCTAAATTCTGTTTTCAGTATAAAATCATGTCTTTCCCCCGGCTTGTCATTTATTCAATATATTGAAATAGAACTCAACCAGTTATAAACTTACACATTTGCTTAAAATGTTGCCTACCTGGGAGCTTTATATTGTCAGTTATTGCTTAAATTGCAGATTCACTTATGACAGGAAACCCTAACTAGCAAGCTAGCAAGATAGCATCATGCGACATGATGCTTAATTAATATGCTTGTTGTTGCTATGTAGTATACTCTTGAAGAATTCTGGCTGGCTTTGAAATTGTTACAGTAGCTCACTTCCACTGTAAATATTCATAAGACCCTGTATTATGCTATAGGTGTAGCTAAATGACATTTGCTACTTTATAGATGTCAGCCAAAAAAGGAGTACCATTGCTTGCATGGCTGTGCGGTTATCTAAAATGTCAACAAGGCTTTTTGTGAGTCACACAGTTGAGTTGTTTATTGATTTAACATGATAAAGATGATAATAGTAGCCAGATACAGAAAGCTTTATTTTTAGCTTTGCTTTTGTTGTCATGGAAAGTGTAGGTTCCTGACAGATTTGAAAGTTTGTAATCTTATTCTGCGTTCTTGCTTACTTCTGCTCTGGCTTCTGCTGTGTAAAATGGCACACGCAGCTTTGGAACTGGGTGTGAATCTCAGTGAATCTCAGTAGTAGTTTAGAGAGACATTAATACAGAGACTGTGCATGAAGCAGAGCCAAAAACTCTTTGTGAAAAGAATGGAATGGGGCAACATAAGGGGGGACCATCCTCTGTTTACTGCAAACAGTAAATTACTTCATTGTCAACATTAATCTGATGTCATGGAAGTTTTCAAAAAAGACAAGTGGGGAATTAATGCAAGGGCAAAGGATTTCTTTAGAGAGGGTCAAGGACCCAGCGAAGCAGAACCCTCTACAATGGCATCTAATGGTCACGGGTCGCCGGTAGGTCAAACTGGAATGCAGAACGTGGCCGTCGGGTCACAGGGTACTGGAATGGAGGGCAGGATGCACAGTTGATAAGTGAGGCACACCCTGCACCGCTTGCAGCGGACACAGAGGGTCTTGTGTTCACAGGCTGCTGCTCTTTACAGTGTTGGCCCTGTTATTGTAGGGGGGCTGTCGCGCTAAAGCAGTAATGTATACACCCAATGTATACACCACACTTTCGACTGTGAGACGTGCACCCAATGGGCACCATCTAGGGAGGTGCAAGGTGGCATGGCCCTGGGGTGCCACAGTGTGGAGAGATCAGACAATTGGGGGAAGATACTATAGAGCCATCAATGACACATCCCTCCTGGCAGACCAAAAAAGCTTGGAAAAGCAGGAGGATAACAGCTGCTATTAGAGGAAACTTGATCTTGGCTAGATCCTGCGAATGCCCCATTTGACTTTGTTACTGAGTCACAAAGTTGGTCAGGGTTTCACCAAAGATTGAACTGTTCCTAACTGCTTCAGGAAATAATGGGCAAAACTCAGACAATGTCTTTCTGAAGTCATCAGCGGGGTCTGTAACGTGCATTTGAATGCTAGACCTGTATCATCAGTAACTAGTATCGGGAGGAAATTAAGGTAAAAGTCTTGAAAATCACCAGAGCCTTCTGGTCAAAAACCATTGAATAATGTGGAGGTCCGTCCTCCCCATTCACAGAGTGGGCCTGTAGTGATACTTCCTCTGGAGCGGTCCACCCAAGGTCCCACGGAACATTCCCAGAGTCACGAACAGGAACTCAACAAAAATATCTGATGTCTGCAGGGTTTCTAAAGCTATCGCTAACAATGGACACTGAGAGACTTCAGACCCCAAGTCTGGGGTGCTGTCGTTACTGCTGTGACTTTGTGGGAAAGTCCAAGGAGTTCGGGAACCACATGGAAAAACGTTTCATTTTCTCTGATCTAATGACATTAAAGTCATGGTGCCAATGTGCCTTAGCTATTTGTACAGAGATCATGATCCATGTTATGCCTATTACTAGAAATCTTTCCACATCTTGGTCAATACATGTAAGTGAATGGTAAACCTCCATGGACTTCAAAGCCTGCTTTCAGCTATATTCTTATGTTATTACAACGTCACACTGGAGATAAACAATGCGTTTACCAGTAAAGCACATTTTATTAGCTTTTTCTTTGACACATGTCCTTACTGGTGACACTGGCAGGGCCTCATGTGCTTGTGATGGAAAGTAGAGTTTAAGGACCATTTAGTGGGTAGATCTGCTGTCAGTCACTGAGGTTTTTGATTTCTATTTTATTACTATTGGCTTTGATTGGTTCAATGAGTCACTGTCACTGCAGAGCATCTGCTTACTGCCTGAATGTGAAATAAATGAGTTTTAAGGTACCTGAAGCCTCACTATCCGATTGTGATTATAAGGTCTTTGTTGCCTCAGCCCTGAGGATGAATATTTATTCAGGAGGCACAAATGATCTTGCTGAAACAAACTTTTTCTGCTGTAATTTGACTTTAGCATGTGGACTGTGTTATCAAGTGACTGCATCCCTCCTTCACTGCAAATTCTCCATCGCTTCAGACCAAGTTCATTAGTGCAGAGCTGAACTTTTTGCTAGGTTTGACTTTTTGTATTCAAGTGAACCTTCCTTTTCATTACTGGACAGTGTAATTACTGAATGCAATTATGCAACAAGTAATGCAATTACTTGCTGTTCCAGGCCACCAGAAGCCTGGTGTTTGTTTGTTGTCAAAGACAAACAAGGGGAAAGAACTGAAAATTAATTTATACACTGACCGCATCTGCATGCAACAGTTTGTTCAGTGTGCCTGTATCCATATGGTTTGTTTGTGGTTCTATTCTATTCTATTACATTCTATTGTATTCTATTATTATTCTTGCCATATTCTCTCGTGTATGTGTTGGGGTTTTCGGAAGTGGAGCTACAACAGTTTATGCCGAGCTCTTTCAGAGGTAGGTAGGTTTTAAGTAGGTAATAGACTTAAGGTTGTAAGTATTGCCATAACTACCACTAAGGACACCAGATTCATGTCCTTAATACTTTTTGTGTAATTTTTTAAATGTGAAACCTGCAGAAGACCTTGGCTTTCAAAAAATCCCTGCTTTAATTAAGATGTTATCTGCGACCTTACTGACAGCATATTATGTACTTGCTCTCCATCTGCTTGTGTTAGTAATGCTTTTATACATTTGTGAAGATCCCATGGTGCCAGTTGATGGTTATGCTATGAGTTTTGATAATTCAATCAGAGCCTAAAATTTGTAAACAATTTATGAAACTGTACATCACCCTGGTTATGGCAAATACATATGTGCTTGCAACTCATTAAGGAGGAAACGTTAGCCACATGCTAAAGTAAGTTGGCTGCTGACACTTCTGCGTATCTTTTCCCATACACGTGCACTCATAAATGCCCTGTGTCTTTCCCAGCCTTTGCCAGTCTGCCTGGCTTGATGGAGCACTTGGCCGAAAACTACAAGTACTGGAAGGGTCTGGATGAGATGAAGTGCAAGAGCTTGAGACCACCATCGTCTCCCTGACAATGCTACACTCCCTCTATCCCCAGCCCCCTCCACACCTCCAATTAATGGGGCACCTTGAATGTCCCCCTCCTCACTGTGATAACTGAAACATAAAAAAGACTATTGGACACCAAGACCAGGGCCTTTTTTAAGATAATTTTATATCTCCTTGCAGTATAAGTTTCAAAAGTTTACAGTAGGCCAGTGTGACCTTTGATAAGGTAAAACAATGATGTAAAAAGTTCATCTCCAAATAACTTCCTTTATTACGTTTTTGTGTGCGGAACATTGGTATGTTCTGTTAAATGAAGACAAGCATTTTTTAAGGAACACATGGATACACTGGACCACCAATCAATCAGCATTATTCAAAGTATCTCTCTATACATGTAGCCATATACATAAATAAGCTATTTACTATGTAGGTGTATGTATTGATAATTGATTTCTAAATAAGAGATGTGATCTCTTCAGTTGTCATCAAAGTAGGAGCATAAGCACTTTTCAAAAAAATACTGTTGTGGCCATCAACTGTGATCATGAATTTGTGTAATGCAGTTTATTTCAAAAGAATTCTTTTATAGCTGAAGGCAGTGTGACTTATAGGAACCTGCTGCTTGTGAAGTGGCAAATGCGGTAAGGTAGTTGATTGCATTCCCAGAATTCTGCTTGTTAATTTTGAATAGTTTCTGCGTATTTTACCAATATTACTTTTGTTTCTTTGTCGTTGAAAATAACGTAGTATAGTAGAGTATAGTATAGTATTGTGGATGGTATTGGCTCTGGTAGCCCCATGTATGGTGAATATGCTTCTTGGTGAGTAAAGAAAACTGCTACTTCATTGTGCTATAACCTCCATAAAAACAGAAGCAGTTAATGAATGAGACAAAAGCTGTCATTTCATTTGATGCACATAGGAATATCTTACTAAATTATTACATTCATTGCTGGTGTTGCACCATTACAGTGGTGTGATTCATGGTGTGTGTTGGGGAGGGGTAAAAATAAAGTATAGCAATTTAGGCTGTATGCTGTTGTTACTGTAGCTGTGGTATTAGTCAATCAAAGGCACCTAAACTTCCAAAATGATCCTCTTTTCCCCGAGTAACTTGATTGGTCATCATGCTGATTATTTGCTGGTTTGTCTCCACCTAGTGGCAGAACTGTTACTCATTCATAACCCCATGTTGTCCATCCAGCCTGTTCAGTAGAAATTCCACATTACATTATACACACAAATAGCCATGCATGCAGCTAAGTGAAAATGAGCATTTATGGGGTGAATCTGATCTTTATATGAAGACTGATATCAAGGAATAGCTATTATGTGCCTTTTTGGAAGTTTTCTGCGATTAGCTGCAGATTCGTCTGTTCCCTCTGCTTTGTTGCTACTGTTTTAGGTTAGTTAGAGACATGAGATTCATGATGATATAAAATGCATATTCTAAAATGACAATAGAATTTACCATCTAATCACTGTGAAGCTGACAAGTAAATATTATCTCACAATACCAAATGCTGCTGAGTGCTCATAAAACACCACAGTGATTGGTGCATATTGTTTTTAGCAGGGTAACGTATAAAGCTGATTGTGCTTTTTGTGCTTTTCATTATGTTATCATCTTCTGGGAATGATGAATACAGTGTCAAATTTATTTCCGTGCCTGACACAAATTTCCTTTGAAATACCAGTTTGATGTAACCTTTTTTGATCAGTTTGCTGTATGTTTTTTGTGTTTTGTGTGAACCACATAAAACACACAGATTGTTCAAACATATTGTTTTACAGCAGACCTGGTAAGGTGAGTGTCATGGCTTGAACTGCACACAGTTCTTGGGAAAAGTTGGAAGTGTTTTTACTTTTGCTGAAAGCAAGAATCAGGCAAGAAGGGGACCAATAGACATACTGAGGGATACTGACCACTCCCTTTTCACAAAGACAGTGATAAGAAAGACAGGTGACCCTTCTGTGGTGTAGAGAGATGTGTGTGTCTAACCTGTCAGTGTCTTAGAACAAGGGAAAGGCTTAAGAGGCAGAATGTTCCTCCTGCATTAGCATAAGCTATTTACACAACAGCCAATGATGGCTGAAATGGTGCCAGGAAAATATTTCACTTATCACACTGATGCTTGGTACAGTTTGAATTTTTTTGGTGCATCTAGACCTGTAGTTTCTTCCCTCAAAAGTTCAGTTTAAATTCAGATATTCTCCACCACCATCTTCCAGTTTGTAGAGGTGGCATCTACAGCTCCAAGTGCCATTAAACATATATAAAATTTGTGATTACCTGTACAGTTTCAGTGATGCATAATGTTTCCTTATACATCATGGGAGAAAAATGTGAAATGTCTGACCTTTTCAGCACAGTGCATGTACCCTCTAGCAGAAGTGGCAAACCCTGGTCCTGGGTGCCCCAGGTTTTGCCGGTGTTTGTTTTTACTCTAAAATGAGCAACCGGGTCACACCCAACAAACCAGATGAGGTTGTAAAACTGTGTTCTTAACTATTTAATTGATTAATTAAAACCTGAATGACAGTGAAAACCAGCAGACCATTTCCTTCCAGGATCAGGGTTAGCCAACCCTGTCATTAAATGTTAAAAAGTGTCACTTTACACTGAGTATGTAAAAAGTTGTAATTATCTCTTCTACTAATGAGTTACAGAATTTTGAACTTGTTAACTTGGAGATTTGTTGAAAATACTGTAAAAATGGATATTCATTTTTAGGTACAGTTAAGAGTGTGTGACTATCCTGTCTGACTGTTCTGACCAATCAGGGTATTAGCTTGGAATGTCACATTAGCTACATTGACACTGACTTAAAAACCTTGCCTTTCTCAGTGTCATTCTCCTATTAAATACAACTGCGTTGCAGTTAGTCCTTCTATGACACATTTTAGCAGTTTTTTCTGTGTGTGAACAGCAATGTGTCTTTGAATTTCCAAATTAACTTTTTAGTACATGCATTAAAATGTAAAACTTACAGAGCAATGTGACCAGACTGGATCGAGGGCTAATTTTCGAGGGATGAATAACAAACATCCCTTCATTATTTTATTGATGTTCCCCTATCGGTATGACAGAGTAAGTTTGAGATGAATCTAGTTTGTTGTAGTATTGAAGGATAAGCTTGTTTCAGAGGGAAATGTGAACATTAAAATATTGATTTAGTGTAATTTTAGGCACACAAAAGTACCTATTATTTCTGAATAATATATAGCCATACAATCAGAAATAATGGTATAACTTTCATTTTTAATATCTCAGAAAGAAAATGTAATAGAAATCTATGACAAGGTTGACATTTTGTGCATTTTATTTTTTTCTGTTTTTTACAGCTGCAATGTGATGGCTGAAAACTGTATTCCAGGATTTCTGGGATTGTTTTGCTAGTTTTTCTGTCATAAATGTTGCCTTGTTTTAATAAAGTATTTAAACTTGTAAAATGCTTGTCAAAGCAGGGGGTATTATTATAATGACTATCAATTACATGTATATTTTATGAGATCAATTAAATACAAAATGGTCGTGTTGTAAAATGTCATCTATTGCATATTGAAACAGGCAAAACCAACAAAACTGCAAATTGGTGAACAATCAGCATTAGCATGTCTAGGTGGGTATGTTTGCAGTGTATGTAACAGTTGAAAAGGCAAAGGAGGAACAGCTATCATCCCTCCTTGGGTCTTAAAAACATAACTTTTCTGTAGGGCCAGTAGGAATTCACCCTTAAGCACACTCATACTCATTTGCAAGGTTTTCCAGTGCAGCAAGCTATTTAGAGATTTAACAGCTCTGGTGATATTTAGAGTATACAGCATCTCTCACTCACTCAAGAGCAAGAAACCAAATTGAGGCAAAAAATCAATTTCTACTACAAGTCTTTAAATAAACAGTAGTTAAACTATCGGAAATAACTAAATCACAGAGCAGTCTTTGACATTGTGTTATTAAGCCCTACACTATGACGGAACACCATTGACAGGCCCTAAGCTGAGCTCAGAATAGAACGGGCCATGCCGATATCCAATATTCCTGAGTTTGCAAAACTCACAGGTCCTTGGACCAGGGCCCAGTTGGGATCAAAGCTCTGACCCTCCTTGTCCCCCGTCCCCCACTCTGCTGATCACAAATTATAATCTCATTGATCAGGCAGTGCCCTGATATCAGTGGGCCGAAGCCAAGTGCCCTTCAGCAGGCGTGGGGGAAAAACAGAACCGTCAGTGCCAGGTTTGTAATGCAAGATTAGCAGGCAGGGTCAAGGTTTTCATTAAATCCTTACCTGGTAACAGCTGTGTTCCGTCACCCTCGTCATCCAGCGCCGTAGCCACCGCCCCCTCGTTCTCCCTGTTCAAGGACAGCTGGAGTGTGGCCTTAATACATGCCACAAATGTTCAATGACTGTTAACCTCAGCCTGATTATAGAAATGTTAAAGTCATTCAGCCAGTGGTGTATAGAGGATATATGTAAGTATACAGAGGAAATTCACCTGAACTTTTTGGGATGTAAAGTAACTGACCTATTAGCCTTATAAGCATTAAGACATAGGGGCTTTGCGGTTACATTATGTCCACCTCATCAGAAAGTATATATATTCTCAGTGAAAAATTTGTGCACTATTCTTTAATTTTTAAAATTTATTAATTATTATTTAATCATTTCTACATTAAAGCTTCTATTACATGTGTTACATGTACAGGAAAAGAGACTTATTGACTGTGGAAAATGTATAATGTTGTACAAATTATAATGAAAAACTAGCTGTCTGTGTCTTCTTTATAAATATTTTCCAGTGATATAAAGAAATCCTGTAAATGTTATGCAATTTTCAGTTAGCAAACAACTTAATGAATTTACATTTGAACAAATGGAATGTATGATAAATTGTTTCCTGTTCTTTACAAATAAAGATTTCTAAGCGCATAAAATATTTCTGTCAGATTAATTATCTATCCAGAGAAAAATCAGCAGTGCTGATTGAAAGAAAACTCTACAGAGCCAATACCTACAATGTTTAACAAATAAACTCACTCAAACACTGAAAACTATATTGTGCATCTACAACTAACTGAAGTGAAGGACCTTCTTCAAACTATGTCAGCTGGGAAGTCAAAAATCTGCTTTTTGAATCCAATTACTTTTGGGTCACTTCCCCTTTGCAGATTGGCATCGTCCAGTCAAATCCTTGATGCTCCAATTGGGTCAACTTCAAGACTGCAGACATCAGATCCACAGTCATTCAATGCCACTTCCCAAATGCCATGATAAAACGTGTCACAGAGAGACCAGAGCTAGGCATCTCTGTTCCTAGCCCTTCTCAATATAATGCTCCTATTAAATCTAACCGCAACGCAGTTTGCCCTTGCAGGCCATATTCTAGCAGCTTTTGTACACAGTGACTTGACTCCTTTCCGGCCCACTTAAAAGAACTGTACCACTCCCCAGCACCTCTCTGAGTCTTCTGTCATGTGCTGCCACTGCTGCTTGTGTGAAACTGGGTCATGGCTGAGTGAAACTGCCATGATGACTGACAAAGGATATGATTTGCCTTTGGAACCAGTTTAAAAAATGTTATGCACTCTGCCCTCACCAAAGCCCTGGCAAACAGGCAGGCTACTGATGCACCCAATACCAGAAGATTACTGTAGGAGGCCCGGGTGTGAAACCTGCCCCCTTACCAGCTCCATGTAAATACAATTCAATAACTTTTCTAAAATCCCAACAGCATAGTGCATGTCTGCACCCTAATCACCCTAATCACATGGATGTAAAGGGTTGTGTGTGTGTTTGTGCATTTTGGTGGGGACTATTTCCATTGTATTTGTTAAAGCAGGCACAAGCACACGATCCTGTCCAGGAGAAGTAATCAAATGTTGTTGCAGTCCACGTTTGTTTGCAGAGCAGGCTTGCCGTGAGAGCTCCTGTCAATCACAGTGCAGGCTGGGAAGGATTATTCTCTGAGCTCACGGAGGGCAGAGAGGCAGCTGAGTGCCTGAAGTCATCAATCTACACCAGGGATCAAACAAAGTGTCCTGTAGGCACCTGTGTTCTGTGTCCAAACACACTAGCTACTTTCTGCAGTGGTTCTTCCTGATATAGACATAAACAGATTACTATTCAGCAAAACTAGTATCAATTCAATTAACAATTAATATTTTCCTGTTCTTTTGAAGCAACACACCCAGAACAATCTTACTAATATATTAATCCAAGTAAAATCACACCACAGCAGTGCTAGCATGAGATCATTTGGTTTCATCATGAAAGATTAAAAGTGTGCAGGGCTGTGGTGGCTGACAGACCAGAATGGGTCAATCATGAATCAGAATGTTGAATCATGAAACTTGGACCTCCACAGCAAAGAAGTGGTAACAGATGAAGTGAGTATACTGCCTGAGGAGGTGCACATCTGTTACTCTAAAGTCCATATGCATTAATGGCAATAAAGCTAACAGGTAAACATACAGTGCATCCCCAGAAGCTGGGTATACTCTGTAAATTTGCATATACCCTTAACTAAACCAATGAGCTTCCTCTCTCACTAAACCCCTCCCTCCATCTTTGGGCAGCACTATGGCCAGCTATGTGATTCACAAAGACTGGATCTTCTAGCCAGAGGGGGAACTACAAAAACGTGGTGTTAGCACTGGTCCATGGGGCCAATCCACACTCTGAAGCACTGCCCTGACAGGATGAGCCTCCTTTTGGAGCCCAAAAATACACAACAGTCACCAGTCACCAACAGCGAGGTCACTATGGTCTCTGCCACAGCCATAACCCCAATCACCTCCACAGTGGGGAGTTTTCACTCCACTCCACTGCAGGGACCATTAATCTTTCCTGGGGCCGTAATTAGCTGTCCCTCCCTGTTTTTGATTGTATAGACAGAGAGAGATTGTTTGTGAGTTGCCATAGATTTTCTCCACCTCTGCCTTGCTTTGATTACTTTTAATTTAAACCACCATAATGAGGAGCGATGGATTTTATACTTTTTTTGCTAATGAGGTTCTTGGGGAGTTCTTTGGGCCGGTCTTTGAGTTCAGTTCTGGTTGTGAACTGTTTCAATTGTTTCAATTTATTTATGATCATACATCTGGGTATTTTTTTTTTTTTTACCATATTCCTTATAGGTTTACTGATGGGTGCATGTACAAGGCTGTGTGAGTCTGAACTTGGTGTTATGTACATTTCAGTTTTCTGATATGTTATGAATATTTCCTGCTTCTATAGCTATAACCCTTGACTGAAGTGATATGAATACAAAGGATGGTGATGTCACAAATACAAAATTTAGACAAATACTGAAACATGCATTCAGTCATCACAGCTAAAACATGGTACCACACAATCACAAATGCCTACAGATGCATACCTATGAATGGCACCTACAAGAGCACTTCATAATATGCGGTAGGTTGATGTAAAAACTATTTATAGTCAGTTTTGGCACTGACAACTTGGTATTGTCTCTGCTCAGTGAGCTATCCTATTGAATCCAATTTTGCTAGTCACTACAGATAAGAATATCTACTATATGCCTATATTTAAAGGTAGATTAAATAATATGGCTGTTACAGGTGAGGTTTTCAATTATGAAGAGATGCAGAAACAGGATGAAACCATAACAACTGCATTTTCAGTTTCTGAAACACATTGTAAATTATCCCTTAACATGTCTCCCTCGCTTCACACACAACACAATTCATTAGTGTCCCTTTTCATAAGGATAAACACACATTTATGATAACGTAATGTAATGTAATGTAATTCCAAGGGCATGCTCTTTTGTATTGTTCATTGTGCCACTGACAGATATCAAGAGAACCATCTAATATAATGACCACTAGATGGCAGTGCATAACAACTCAAGTCCCTCTCTGATACAGATAATGAAGAGTAGGTTTTTTTATTTTCTATTGGGAATTTAGCATAAGTGATCAGCCCCAATCCCAAACTGCTTTGCGCAACTCAACAATTGACCAATAAACAATGAGAGAACGCACTGCAGAGTTTTAAAGCATCATAGCTGTGAGGAATGTCTACTTTGTGTGATTGGCCAAGACTACAAAGACATGAGTTCTTCTGTAGGTGTGATATTTAAAGTATTAAAAATTACACAGTAACTGTAATATGCAATAATTGTTAGGTCATGGTCTATCCCACTAACAGGACAAAAGGAGTGTATTGAATCCTCCTTTAGCCACTAGCTGCGTGCCTGTGTGCCTGCATGCTGAATAATTGTGGAATAATTGTGTGTTTGAGTATTGGGTAAGTATTGGGGGATTACCATAACATGACACGCAGGTAACCCACTCCGTTGGGGAAAATCCCCCTGCTTGTCTCTGGTGTCTTTTCTCTTTGGATTAAGATGGCATGCGCTTGATGGCTGTGACCTTCATGGTGGCTTAGATCTCGAGCTGGCACTGATTTTTGATTTAGTGTCGATCTGCCGCGCTTGTCAGGGGCTCCAAGGTGCTTTCCATGCGCTAATAGAAAAGCTCAAGGGCAGCTGAGGAGGGGTGGGGTGTGTGAGTGTGTGTGTGTGTGGGGGGGGTTGGCAGGTGTGGAACTGTCTGCCATGCTACCAGAGCAGGTCTCTCTCAGAAAGCTTAGTTTACCGTGTCCGTTAGAAGTAACAGAAAGAGGGACTGACTAAGGGAGAGTGGAGACAGAGAGAGGGAGATAGAATACCTACATGATGACAAGTGAGAGGCCACAGGAAAGGGGATGGAGGGAGGATGGGAGACGGTGGCGTTTTCTATACAAAGACAATCCATCCAGGCAACCATGGTAAAGGTTTTCTCTCTCGATTTTGTTTTCCCTTTAATGCCTGTGCTGCTGATGTCAGGGACAGTTGTCCACACAAAGGGAAAAAAAACAACGGCAGTAGCAGATCATAAACAAATCAATGGGTAAATTAAATAACGAGTCATAATCCAGCCCTGTCCTTGCTGCTAAAGAAGTAAAAACAATACTGGTCATGGGGCTTGCATTTATCTTTGTTGTGTTAGAAATGTCCTGATTGAAGAACTATTTTGTGGTCTCAACTAGTCATTGTTATCTTTTTCAGACAATTCAATGTTTTTATACAACTGAATTTATTTCCTTGCTGATAAACGTATTAGCTATTCACACCCTGTTCCCAACATCATTCTTGTTCTTCTAATGACAA
Source organism: Albula goreensis (assembly GCA_022829145.1). Lineage (NCBI taxonomy): Eukaryota > Metazoa > Chordata > Actinopteri > Albuliformes > Albulidae > Albula > Albula goreensis. Next base: position 11,319,856 of record CM040744.1, read on the forward strand.
ATACATTGAGATTTGAACAAAAGCTCATAAATGCAAATTGGCTTTTGTTTGGTTAAGTCTACATGTAGAATTCTGTCTGTACTCTGAGAAAAAGTAAGGGTGGAAACTAAGGCAAAAGGTGTACCTGAGAGCAAAATAAATTAATGATTGCAGGACGTTGAAGAAGAGAAGGAGGACAGGCCACGCCAATGGGAAGGTCTGAAAACGAAGTGTCAAACATGAACAATGAAGGCCCATCATGGCCATAAGGCCCAATGATATTAGAAGATGGGGGGAAATCCATCCTGCAAAGAGGAAAAAATTGGGAAGAAAGTGTCCACTTCCAGCCACACAGAAGGAGAACAAATGGTTACTGTGGTAAGAGAAGAATTAAGATATAGTCCAGAGGTGGGTTAGCTACACAATTCAATAACAGTGTCTCTAACACTCCCATCTATAAGGCCTTGTAAAAGTTGGGGGCTCGTCTGGGAGCAGCAGGTTTTTCTGTCCATCTAGATTACGTCCCTACTGTATTCTGCTTTATTTACTTATCAATACAAATTCATACTACTTCAAAGATTCCGTATGGAGGCCCCTCTTGAGAGCCCCTTATGGGCCCTCTGATACAAACATAGTGTAAATTTTTTCTCAGTCTGACTCCTGAAAGTACAATCAGAATAGATATTACACTGTGTAGGGTATCGTTAATTATCTTCAAAAATGTCTGGTGTTGTATAGAAGAGAGCTGAAAAGACTGTTTACCCAGGCTGGTACCCCAGTAGTACACCACTGCAATAAATGTGCTATCGGCTCCCCTTTTAATTTGGCCTGTTTATTGAAAAGGCAGCAGCTAGCAAATGCTGAGAATGACAAAGGCACATTTAATAATGATAAGTGATGACATTCGAAATATTGGAAATGTCATTGAAATGTTACATAGCTGGGCTAGTGGACTTAGAAAAAAGAAATCCAATACCAAGTGTCTGGATCAATTTAGTAGATATTCCCTCATCTTTCCCCCAACATCCATAATGAGGTCTCTCAAATTTGAATCTAATTGAATCAAAGAATATTTGTTAATATAAAGCTATGAGCAATTGTTTTACTGTAAAGACATCCACCTCAGACTTAAAATGAATAAAATAAACATTATACAATCATAAAAACCTCAGTCACTGCCACGGTTTTGGTTGTTGGCTTGATATCTTTGGGTGATGAATATGATACCAAGTTGGAGTACAACAGCAATATAATATATTAGTCTAATGCACCACTGTCACAACACTGGGTCAGCGATAAATCATTATCAGCCAAACTACAAACATTTCTTTCAACTCATTTCTACAAACTCTTGCCAGACCTTTTAAGAGACTATGCATTTTAAAATACCAAAAGGCCATATTTTCTTGTCATTTTTTTAAATGAAACTTTACTTTTAACGAGACACAATTTCCCTTGATGGAAATTTTTTTGCGCATGAAGTTGTACACAACTATAGTGATGGACCCTGAGAGAATTAAAAAAGTAAAGTAACATGGATATATTAAAATATAACATATAATTAAATGCAAAACACAGAAGGCAGATTCTTGTTTCAAGCCAAAATATAAGGTATATTGCACAACAGGTGATAACCATAGTAATTACAACAGAAGTTCTCCCATATTAAAACTGTACCAGACATTATGCACTATCAGAAAGTTTTTAATACAGCATCCATCATCAACAGTTAAGTTCCTTTACTGAAAAGACAGCTGTTGAACATATTTTTTTCCTTGAGTGGAGGTAGGAGCGTAGACTGTAGTTGAGCGGATTTAGTTTCTTGTCACTTCAATTCATCACATGACGCGGTAATCAGCTCGCATCACTGTTTAATTGTCATGCATCTCATCAGGTGGAAGTCCCAAGAGTACTTTAAAAATGAACCACTGACTTGCACCTGCAATGCACTTTGTTTTCCCCTGGAAAACTATGGCAAGAAAAATTAAACACATATTCATGTGAAACACTAGAAATGTTATCAATATTTACAATCATATGCTGTAGATGTGTATGATAAGATGTGTATGTATCTTCAAGCAACTAAGGTGTGCTTTATATAATGGTGGGCCCCCTAATACAATGCACCATGGCCAGCACAGGTAGTATTTTACTATGTTCTGTGAAATGTTGAAATGCATTACTTCCTAACATATTGAAAATATGGTTGCATATTTAGTTTATTGATTTACATTATGTGGACCATTGTTTCTCTCCTGGACTGAATGGCTGTCTGTCTTTATGTCATATCAGCAATGGGGTAATCGAGGTTTAAATATGATTATAAATTTCATTGCCTAAAAAAGGGCAATTAAAGCGACAAACCATGAGTTCAGAGGAACATAACCCAAAATATGCTACTGCCAGCACAAAAATAAGGAAAATTGGAGAGGGTCAGAGACAGGGGTTGATATACATATGTTTCATTCTATAAGAAATCAACCAGCACCCAGCTTCCTGTATATATCTGCAGGAAATATGTATTTGTGTGCATGATGACAATCAATATTTGTTGGTTATGAAAGAGTTAAATAGTTCTTTTGAACAGTAGTCAGAGCGTTTCAAACACACACACGCACATACTCTCTGCTGGACACATGGCTGCATTAATGGCATAAACTCTGGAGGAAGTGTGAGGCAGAATGGGACTTGCAGCAGATGTTTGGCCTGATGAAGATGGATGCTGCGAGGCAGTGTACAGAGCTCCTGTCACCATGAGAAGCGTTCCTGGGCCCAGGACTCCTCCGCTAGTGTACAGAGCTCCTGTCACCATGAGAAGCGTTCCTGGGCCCAGGACTCCTCCGCTAGTGTACAGAGCTCCTGTCACCATGAGAAGCGTTCCTGGGCCCAGGACTCCTCCGCTAGTGTACAGAGCTCCTGTCACCATGAGAAGCATTCCTGGGCCCAGGACTCCTCCGCTAGTGTACAGAGCTCCTGTCACCATGAGAAGCGTTCCTGGGCCCAGGACTCCTCCGCTAGTGTACAGAGCTCCTGTCACCATGAGAAGCGTTCCTGGGCCCAGGACTCCTCCATGGTATCAGCGGACTGCCAGAACAGCACACCATGGTTGCTGCTCTGAGCTGCAGAGGGGCATGATGAGAAGACAATCCAGAAATGAAAGTTAAAATAGTGACACCTGCAACTGCCACATGTTCAGGCGATCTCCAAACACTTGTTAAAGCTACTTTGTAACTGAAGCTAATGAGTATTTTTTTCTAACTGCCATGGTGCTTTTTCCCTTATGTAGTGTAATAAGGCTTTTCCATTGACTCAATTCTTAAATATCACAAGCTCGGGGTCACTGGTATGAATGTTAATAAATCACCATGGAATCACGTGAAAAGCTTAATCATATTACTCAAAGCCAAGTCCAAAACAAAGGGGTTGGAACCGAACCTCTACACTTTCAGTAACAATATATTTTTATATCAGAAAATCAACTGGTAACCAATATTTCTAAAATTATATCAGAAGGCAAACAGTTCCAGTTCTCCATTAGTTGCATCCTAAAGCAATTAGGTGGAAAAGATATGATGAGCCATATTACTGACAAAACATGCAATACTTTATGAAGAGAGGCGTGGCTCCTGCCTTGGAGTTTGGTGAAATCAGTATTTCCTCTACTCATCTTGAGAAAAAAATCACTTGGGACCCAGTAAAATTCAGGTCACTGTATTTTATGGAAAATAATGACAAAAACTGAATGTCTTAATTTACATTTAATGCAATCGATAATGACTTAAATGATGACTGATGAAGAGAACACAAGGATGTCAGTCAGCTTCATCAGAACAGATTGAAGTCAGTGTCAATGAACGCTCCACTGATGAATTCCACTTTAACTAAATTAATAAAACACTGGAATGTCATTTTTAACCACTGATGGACAGGTCCCTTCTTGGTATTATCAAATGATGTCTATAAGTCAAAAGAGTCATTTTCTATTTAATGCATTTGAAATTTGTTTGTGTGTGTCATATCAAGAGGGTGTAGCTTACTCATTATAATGTAGTAAGTTCATTGATTTCATGATCAGGTTTTTTTTCTGTTGCATAACTTGCAAGTTGTCGAAAGACCACCAGGATGTCTACTTAAAGTAAGGGACCTGTTGGTATGGTTCCATGTTGCTATGACTCAAATTCCTCCCTCCACCCCTCTCATATTCCTTTGCATAGAACAGTACTGAATTAATTGACAGCGAACCTGTATCCTCATCTGAGTCCGCTCGGCTCATCAAGCACATTAGAATACCCTTCCTATTTCAGCCGTTTCAGACAACCTGCTATTGTCTCTTCTTAATGCTTTGGTAAATACAATAAAAAATGGAGATCTGTAGTAGTCACTGTGTTCCAAACTGTGCCCCCTCGTAATGATAACTGAATAAATACATGTAACGAGGTATGATAGCATTGTACTATTTTAGGAAAGTTGTTAGCTGCTATTGCAAATATTTACATGAAATCCTGAATCTTGTGAAAAATACGAGTTATGCAGCTGTCTCTGGATCTTAACATCTGCTAATCATATACATAATTGAATAATAAATATAGTATTAATTGGCAGATGCTAAATAAATGGTATGTTTCTACAATCAAACCTTGTATTACCCACATTCCACTCCACATCATTCTGATGTTTTGTCACTGCATGATTTGCTTGTCAGAATTTAATTACATTTTCTTTTTAATAGCTGTCTACGGAGAGTTTAAAATAATGACAGCAGGATTCAAAATATTTCACTCTGAGCATATGGGTACACTACCATTTCTCATCATGTGTTTGAATATACCAAACAAGGATATAAAAAAAATATTTAAATAACTCACACTAAGATAATTGTCTTTGATCACAATTGGGTAAAAATACATACAATTATGTTTTTTAACAGTGCTGGCTCTGTAGGCATGTTGGCCATGCCCATTTTCCTTGCACATGTTTCTGTCACAGTCGAGACAGATGATTGATACATCTGCCAACAAAAATTTCAGGAATGGTGAAGCAATTAATCAGACAAGCAGGCTACACTGGGACCAGGAGCTCTTCAGCTTTTCAACCTCGGCGAGATGGATTTCAAAGCGGCTTGTGCCAACGTACAGTCGCAGCAGCCGGAGGAATCTTTGATTTCGACTGGGAGTAAATGCACTAAGGATATGTGATCATCCTGTTCACATTACATTGATGATATTGGAAATCATTGGTCCTAATTGGAAGTACATCAAGAATAATTTATAGAGTTCCTAGTGTGTGCACGTACACCTATCCCACAATAAATATTTGCTGTCATATGATATACTATAGCAAGAATTCTACTAATTTGATTAATTTTAATATCACTAATATATGCATTTTTTATCCTTCCTCAGTAGCTTGATTAATCAATATTGGTGACTGCTAAACGACCTCGCTGTGTTTGTTAAGAGAAAAAAGTTGCATTAAAACTTGCAGTATAAAATTAGTTCTCATCGCTAGATTGGTGTCTTCAAATTCTAACTATGAATGCAAATGTCCTTATTAATTCCACTTATGTGCAATGTCCATAAACTGCTATAATGTTGGTGTTTCAAATGATACATGAAGATAAGCCATGAACATGTGCAAAAGTAACCCTAATTTCTGATTCAGAATGAGTGACTTACACAAAGCACTACTTTCCACTTCAGAAATCTTCCATCACCCCCACCCCCCACCCTGCCCCCTTTTGGTTGGGTGACACATTTGTGGAAACAGTTAACAGTGAACATGGGCTCGTCAGATTGACTCAGTGTTGAAAATGCATTTTCCCATTGCGCCGATAAGAAACCCCCAAGGAAGTGGCCTGGATGGCGTGTAATCAATTACCTTAGAGGCTGAACTCTATTACAAAGAGAAACATCTGTTGACAGCTGTGAGGGGGTGGACGTCACCTGCAGAAGGGCGGACAGAAACATCTGTCAGGCTCAGGGAAATATGGGGGCTTATTTGATCATACTTTATGTCTCCCAAATAACCCAGGAGGAGAAAAACATTTCTGATTAATCAGATACCCAGTGTGGTTATCAATAAAATGATAAGACAGAATAGCACATCTCATGCAACCTCATATACATACATAAACTGAACATATCCAACAGGCCAATAGACTGTGGGTTGGATTTAGTAAAAAACACAGTTAAGGCCGGACATTTCCAAAGACCTGACCAACAAATGGACAATGAGCCTCAATGGGCTATATATGCTTGTTCGTGCAATTATATCTTCTAATATTGCAGATATATGTGTCATCTGATGCCATTTACTTCACCAGTGGACTGATAAACTCCATGATTTCAAGATTTAAAATGTAAATAGTAACAATATAAACAATCTGTACACTTTGATACATGATACATCTAATATATATCATTTAATAACATGAAACGCACAAAATCTAACTATTATATGTTGCTTTTGTGATTGTGTCTTGAAAAAGAAATTTTATTACATAAGGAAAATCTAGTCACTGATTTTCGGGAGGCATAAAACGCTTCTATGGAAACTATAGCTTCAATCACAGTTAAAAAATGTTTAGGCTACATTTTCGATTAACGAAAACAGAAATGGAACATAAAATATATGTTTCTCTAATTAAAATGATTTGTGTTTCAAACAGGTCAATAATTTAAACAATGTCCAATAAGACTAATTTATGGGCTGCTTACCTTTAAAAAATTCAGCCCAAAATGCCAAAAGATACCCATACCCTACTGCAGCCTTTGCAGATCTTAGTATTGTCCTTGTAATAGGCTCTTCCGAGGTGAATGAGTGTTTGATTGCCTCTGATGAGATTAGTAAACGTCCATCTATTGTCCTGATATGACATGGTGTTAGCGACAAACACAACGCATAATGGGCTGAATTCATTTTCTATATACTGCGGCTGTCTAAATCCAAGCATTTAATTAGAGCATTCTTCATCCCTAACTTGGATTTAATTGAGTGAGAGGATGACATTATCAGGCTGCCGATTGCTGTTTCTGGGGCAACGTGCGTGCTCTTCCATTCTCTAATTCATGCTCGCGCGCATGACTTCCGCAAACACAAACAACCAAGTCCAGCACAAGCCAAGGCAGGTGCTCACCCGTTGTCTGGTTTCTCCAATGGCAACCCCCATGACAATTTGATGAGACAAAAGATGTCGGTGGAAAAACATGCCTATAATTAATAGGTAATTGGTTCCGTCCTTTTCAACATGGTTTGCCAGAAAGACAGAGCTCAAGTCGCCCATGCAGGTGGCATTTCTCTCCTCAATGTTTCGTTGTAGACAATAGAATATCTCTCTTGTGCGTAACAGGGTAAGGGCAATTAACTTTCATACCTTTATCTGCGAGTCTATGGGCTCTTCCTGTATGTAGGCCTATTTGTGCAATTGAGTGGTTACTGTATGAAAAGCAAAAGGACATTTAGGTTTTGACTGAGTTCCTAAATGGAGTAAACATGTGTATGTGCACGTGCCGCTCAAACGCGCGCGCATGCCTCGGCTAAAGCTGAATGTTTCGTCCGGACTCGACGGGTTATTTACTGAATTCATGGTTTGAAGCGAAAATGAATATTAGGTAAACAAGAGTTTGTTCCTCGTTTCAACCGCGACATTCTCAATGTTCAGAATTCTGGTAGACGTGATCTTATGAACAGTGGGTCACAATTTTCCGCGGCTCTCTCATCAATGTGTGAAAAATTACCTAATGAAGAATGGGTTGCGCATTTCCACAAACTAATTAACCCGGATGAGAGTGAAACTAATTGCTATATTTGTGTAATATAATTTCACATCTGTTACTTGAATCAGAAAATCTTTATCTTAATGTTGCATCCTCAGAGTCTTTTCGTTCTTTTTTACTAAACCAAACACATGAAAATACATACATATTGCTTTTTTATTTGAAATGTGATATGTCCTTCCTTTGTCCCCATTCACCATGAACATGTTTTTTAGTAATATTTGTTTTAAACATTAATATTTGAACAAGCACAAGATTATGATAACAAGGTATTCATGCAAAATCCGCTGATTCTGAAATAAATGAATAAACAGCCTTAAAAATACTACATTAAACTAAATTTGTAATTTAAACATCTTTCAAAAATGCGCTTGAATCAAGTTAAAGGCTTAGACTTAATTCTAATTACGGCTCCTCGTGATAGCGCACATTGTTATTGTTTATGTACATGCTTAAAAATTACATTTGCAAGGTTCACAAAAATAGTCAGTGTATTGACTCAGGCTTGTTAATCGAGTATTTATAAGTTGTATGCACCCCTGGATAACCAAGCCATAAGAGCACACATGGCTTACTGAATGGCAGTTGCCACTGCTGGCCCACTTGTAGGGTACTGTAATGTTTCATTGTGTTTAAAAGTTTTTATTGTGGCTGTTTAACCATTCCAACTGTTCTCCCTCTCACCGACCAACAATATTATCGATCTTTAGATTTAGCAGATTTTCCATTTATCAGATTTATCTAAAGATGAATCTAAAGATCCATAACATCTTTAGATACCTTTAATGTCAAAAGAGTTTTGAAGTAATAAGGTACTGAACAGTGTTACACCAGTGTACCTGAAAAACTCTTGATCTTCAGTTCATTTGGAACTAGGCAACACAATTTGAATTCTGCACTTACAGAGAACCAAATCAGCGAATCATCATGGTATTAAAGACAAAGAACTGATCAAATTTATACAATACACAGGAAAGTGTAAGTTCTTTCACATTTGTTAGGCCATTGATTCTTATAATAAACTAAAATATGATAGACTGTCATAATTAACTGGGCTGTGAACTGTCATTCATCATCTGTATTCAAATACACTTACACTAATGAAGGCCTGCTTTTCAAATAGTCTTTTATCTCTCCCACATTCAGTGATATGATCTCCAGTAAACACGTACATGCTGTTGGTCGAGAATTTATTATAATTACTTTCCCTTCAGGTGTCTTTCATCCAGTGGAAACAAAAGAGTTTTTTCTTGGCATGACACTTCTGGCTCATGAACTACAGATACTGGCAGTTATAAAACGACTTTGCTGTCTTTGCACTGTTGATTCAATGTGACTGCCTGACATAACTAACTTACATCGGTTAATTGGCCTTGCATGCACAGAATTAATCCACCTGAGTGTTGAACTAATTTAGTCTATTTTTTAAATATCAACATAAAATAAATTACCCTTTTGTTATCATTGCTAAACCGTATCTTTAAATAGCCATGTTCTGTATGTTTCCCTTTACATGATTGCCATGTTGTAAATAAACAATATGCAATTATTTCATGACAATATAATTTAATGTATTCAATTTAAAATAGCATTCACTGTACAATGTTCTCGTACTATTGTCAAATACTCATTTCATACCAATCTTAATATGTTCTTGCTATGCAACCAGGGTAATGCTATTTATGTTGGGCTTTTTTAAACAGTTCTATTATTTAACTACTATATTAGTTATCATTGCCATGTGTCTTAGCCAACACAATCGTTTTAAAAATCACGTGATTTTTCTGTCATGTTTGATTTTGTTGCACCATATAAAAGCCCTTGCAAAAACACTACTTTAAACAGTTCTGAACTACATTTAATTCCATAGAATAGCAATGACTGCTTTGCATTCTTTTTTAAAACATTTAAGAACAGCTTGGTACTATTAATTATATTTCGAGTATTGCAATTATTAACATATCTTTATTTTAATTATAACATTACTGTGATGTTGATAATATCATTATGATATTATCTTAAGCAATTGTATCTAATGGCCAACACGTTGTTTTACCATAACGACAAGAATGTTTGAAGTCTAAAACAGACGTACATCATATCTCACGCCACATGACATTGGTAGTTTTGTCTCTCTGCTAACATTGTGTTCTTGGAGCTGTTATCTTGTTTGGTCCTGAATCACGCACCGCTCTTCATTAGACAATTACGCATGTAATTGCGCCATTAGATACAGCGCCCTGTTACTTGAACGCAAGTTAATGCAAATGCTACATACATTGTTTGTGTACCGTGTTCCATGCACGTTGATGATAACCTTTGATCAAGGCATCGGAATTCTCAGAATTCAACGAAGGACCACGCAATCCACTCTTTTGTTATGCCTTTGGGTTTAGGCGGCTTTGAGATGTATTAAGTGTGACCTGTGAGAACAGGGTGATATCGATGTCAACATCGTGTCTGCGTAAATATCAATTTATGAAAACAGATATCCTGACCAAATTCTACTAACCAAGCCAGTGATTGTAACTACTGCAATTCACACGTTAGTGTATATCGTTAAGATCAGTTCTGCCACCTTTATTTTGATAACAAAAAAAGCGTAAGAAACGCGGCTACGGCTACAATTGCAACGACAGCTGCAAGTTTTGCATTGTTGGTTTTTCCAACAGTATCATCACTGTAACCTTGGAGATCATCAATACATCAAATCTGTCCAACATGAGAATGTTTATTACGCTAGCAGTCGCTTAATAGTTTCCAGTTCTGAATAACATGGACTGTACAAAACGCGTAACCTACTTGCCACAATGGCAATGACATTCCTTAAGTCTTCAACCTAGAAACATCTTAAACGCGTGTTCCATACTTAATCACCAGTCCTTGTTAGCGTGAATATATTCTCAGTTAAACACTACAGGTTTACTTTGAAAATACAATCAATGGCCTTATTCTGAAAAGTATTCTTTTTATCATTACACCGAATTATTAAGTTCACTAGAGCAGCAATTCGAGCAACGGTATTATATAACGCCACCTCTTCAGTTCCGGTCCTCTAGGGCTAGATAAGAAATACATATTCTGTTGCTACACAAATATATTTGCTCTTGGGAAACCTATCGCAATTTTCCCACTCGGTGCTAGATTATCTCTTACCTTCGGTTACAGCTGTTTCCATTCCCAGTGCTGGACTGTTTTGCAGTTCTAGATTCATGACTGAATTGCCTGGTGGTTCTTTTGTTGTAAAGAAAACCACTTACTATCTCACCGCAACTGAGGAAACCATGCCTTCTAGAAGATAAATACATAGAATGTATGGAAGTCTGAAAAAGTTGATGCATGATTATTTTAACTTATTATTAATATACTTTTGCTTGTTATATCTCAAACTTAAACAAAACACGTAATTTAACCTGAAATATTTAATTTAGTTTTTTCCAGGCCAATTAGTTAGATAACCCGGAAGCGGACCAGCAAAGACAAAAGCGCAATTGGTAATGTGACATATTTAAAATGATTTTATTTATTCATTTACATTAAACTGATATAAACCTGTCCAGGAAATAAAATGATGAGGCTGATATAAGATCAAACATTTAAGAAACCCAGTTTCAATAATAAGCACAGACAGTAAGTTATAACATATCACAAATTGACCAGAAGGTAACAAGAATGTTTTATCTACACAAAACATCCTATATAACATGTTAATGAAATATTTTCTCGTATTAAAATTAATAGGCCTACTCCCCATTGTATTTCTGGGCCAGCACATGCAGACAACTATTATTCTTCGGGAATTATCTAATGAGGGTTGAATTTTTTAACCCTAAAAATGTTCCATGTTTTAAAATATATTTTGCCCATTACGGCTGTAATTACTTCCGGGGTTTTAGCCACCCACATGCACTACTGCTGACAGTTTTAGCCCCTTTGTGGTTTCAGTGCAGGTGGCGTTGGAAAACGTTATTTCCAACTAATTAGGTTTAAATTGAACATAATAATTTCTCAAAATAAGTTTAAAATCCAACACAATAAACATATCTGCATAAATCTGTATTCAACTAGTTAGTGCATTACAGTCACGGCTAATGGAAATAAAAAACGGGAGGACCGACTTTAAAGAAATAAATAAGCAAACACATAATTGGATAAAGAACGATGACAATAAATAGATACGTGTCTTTAAATTAGTTGAAGCAACGTGAAGTAGATGACACATTACAAGGACGCTCAAAATCGAAAATTCAAAATGATCCACTTCCCTTACGACACTTCTTGAAAAGATATGCCTTGGGCTTACGTTGCACATAACCAGTCTCCGTTTTTTCTCATTTTACTTGGAAAAAATCACATCCTGAGTTGTCTTCCCAGTGTGTTTTTGAGATGACGAGGAAACAAAAAACTGGTCACTTCAGTCGTTCTCATTAGGTGAAACTCATGGAGACTGTGTGCTCCAGCGCTTTGCGGCGCAGGGAGGCAATGCTGGTCCCTCTCCAGACGTCACTGTCCGGAGAGCTACAAAGCTGGGGCGAGCCGGTTACGTTTGTAGCACCGGAGAGGGAAGCCGGAACCATACCAGGGAATGTGGGTTGATAAAGGTGAGACTGGAGCCCTGAGCCGTTTGAGGACATGTTGGACAGGCTCATCGAGTTGGGCGGGGGACCAGCTCCGAGGCTACACTGGGAAAGGGACTGGGCCATGGCCTGTTGCCGGCCCAAAGCGGGCGGGAGTTGTAGCTGAGAAACGCCGGGCATCCCAGCTGCTGCCCAGCGGGTATCGTTGGCATGAAAAGAACAGAGGCTGTCACCCATTGCGGCTGCGGCGGCTGCTGCGGAGGGGAATTGTGGCAAGCCGTGAGTGGGCAACAAGGTACCCGGAGCACGGAATACGTTGGTGGTCTTCTTGCGCTTCTTCCATTTGGCACGTCTGTTCTGAAACCAGACCTGAGGGGTGGAGAAAAGAGCAGAACAATTTGGTAATGAAGTGCAATGACTTATCTAAACATTACATTTAGATAAATTAATTGAATGACTCTGTTGAAGCACTTATTTCAAATGCATATGGTACATTTTCACAACACAATACGATCGAATTGAGTGTAGCCTACATTTAAAAATACACAATTATTTCACCAAGCAGATGACTTCGACTGAAACTGATTGCTGTACGTCTATGGGTCACATTACCCTTCAGTTGGGACTAACTATGTAAAATACGACCCTGTAGAGATTGTGTAGCCTACTTAACCTGCAAAGCACAACTGAAATTAAATACAAACACGCGCTACAATTTTAAATATTATCCTTGTCACTCTGAGCAGCTTTGATCTTTGTTCAATGTAGCCAACACATCTCAATTTATTATTATTATTATTATTATTATTATTATTGGTCATATCTGATAGTCGAGTGCAAAGGGGTTTTCTGAAATGGCAATTAAATGACGTGGTACGCCATAAAAGGTGCAAATTCTACTGTTAATATATTGACCAGCATAGAAGCGCGCCTGATATGGCTTGATCTGCCTCATATATGATGGTAATCCTTAGATTCCTGCTCGGGTCTATGAGCTTTATAAAGATCTCATTGAAATTCGGTCGATGATTAATGTGAGGATTTGGTAGGAAGTCTGGAGCGCGGTATTAAAACTCAAATCTCAGGTTCATTTCGAGCAGCCAGCCGTGAAATCCCAACCAAATTCATTACACTTGGAGGCAAAGAAAATGCAATTTTTCATTCCATTAAAACAGCTAACTATACTCGCAGCCCGGCTTCTATTAAGACATGGTAGTTGATAGACCATTTCAGAGGAGAGAAGTGAGCCGGCGATTGAGCAGGCAACTCCAACAAAAGACAATTTTATAAGCCGATAAAATATTATTTTTCTGGGTCGCCATTGATTCGCTTATGTCGTTTTTATGTAAATAAAATATTGAAAGTTAATTAATCCACTCTATAGACTAATGATTATTCTTATTGTACTGCATATGATTTCATCATTTGCATGATTTTCACATTGCTGTTTAATAACCCATCCTCTATTATAAATAATACTGGAATTGCTTGATAATCATTGGCCAGGGTTTATCGTCTTTGAAAAACCATGGATACATAATGACCTTCAATGGGCCTACATCAGATAAATATAAAAGTAGGCGTATGCCTCAAATGTAAGGATAATGTGATTTTTCCTCCAAAGACCCCAAAGTACAAGAACTAATTTAGGAACCCGTAAAACGCAACAGAACACAAATGAACACAAACGATGGAACCACAAGACAGTATAGCATACACATGCAATGGCAAGTTAAACGAGTAGATAAATGGCAATTGTAGCCTAAAACAAATCCGATGTGAAATGTTCAAAACTGATTTATATTATTTCTACTGAAAATCTGAATTACTCGCTTACAAACAAAACATGGTGCCGCATTTATCATATTTTTTAATTAAATGGGTCTATATTATGAACGTTACCATTAGATTACATAGTTCATGTCCTCTTGAAGGAAATAAAGCAGAGTGAAAATATCACTTTCACGGAGGAAGTAAATACAAATTTCTTCAGAAATGTATCATTATACTCCATGTAATGTCCGTGAAATATCTAAATGAGAAATTCGGCTCTACACCGACAGCGCATATAGCTGCGAGTCCGATGACAAAATACAAAAACAAAAACCACGTCCCGGTCCCAACTCTGACAAAAACAATTTTATGAAATTTGTCAAAATGAAACGTATCATTTTAAAAATAGTGTTTAATCCAAAAGCATAACGAAATGTTATTGTGTACATGATAAAATTGTGTATGTCATTGTGATATTGACATTGTACTTACACAAGCTTTCTGAGGCGGTAGCCAAAGGTTTTTATGTTTCAGTGCGTGTGAAAAGTGTGACCAATTTTTCTTGTTTTTTTTTTTTTTTTTTTTGCAAACATTTTAAGTTGTTTTTAAGCAAATAATTGCAAACGGCATACACGTTAATTTTTAAATATTTTTAACAATGAAAACTAATTCACAGGAAAGTTCCATTAAATTCAGCACCAAGGCTAGAGATTGCCTTCTTCCTGATTTGAACATTCTTCTTTGGTCTATTTCAAAAAAGGATCATTGTCCAAGGTAAATATGACATTAACGTTTTAAACTGTCAGCCAGGATAGTTATTGTAACGATTTAAGCCGAGTAATAGCACAGTTACAGCGCCAAAGTTTGAATTGAACTGGCAAACTGGGATTACACGTACTCTGCTTCAATGTACTCACGCGTTTGAAAATGCACAAGAGAACGATTATTTCCCAAATAGTGCCAAACACTATTTTTACATTTTTAGATTTGTGAGTGAAAATATGGCGCGAGGCCTTCAATTTAAAATCGGTGCCTTTGGCTATTCAGCACTGGCGACGTAAAACAAATGATGACTTTCTTAAGGTACAACTGTACCTCGACATTTACATTCTGGACTTCAGGACTATATCCATAACGTTTTCAAATATCTTGTTTCTGCTGTACTTTCAATGCTATATATTTCACATGAGTCTAAGGTTTATAATTGACATCTATATCTTGTAAGACAGGTAAAATAACAGACAGATAAAACAAAATCCCATGTCTGTCTTATCACCAAGTGTCTTACCTGGACACGTGATTCTGTTAGACCGATCCTTAATGCCAGTTCTTCCCGCATGAAGATATCGGGGTAATGGGTTTTTGCGAAGCTTCTCTCGAGTTCGTTAAGCTGGGCTGGCGTAAAACGGGTCCGGTGCCGTTTCTGTTTCTGTTGGCTTTGTTGCCCACCTGATTGGTTGGGATTCTGCTGCTGCTGTTGTTTTTCCTGGTCTTTTGTGTTCACCTGCATGCTAGCGGGATTGGATCCAGCATTGTTTATGTCGTCTCCAGAGAGAAGTGTCGCTCCTTCAACAGTGTCGGAACCCGGGGCTAGATCACCTGGGTGCCCGGGGTCAGACACCCCAGCTCCTAGTCTACACTTCAACGCTTCCCTATGTCCCAGAAGCTCCGCCGCGGCATCCTTCATCCCTGCAAAGTAATTGGATATCATGTAATTCAGTTTTGCCAGGTAACAAATATTGTTATTTGTCATACAGTTCCTAAATATACTGTAAATCAAAATGTTAACACATTATAATCTCCAGATTAGAGAGCTACAAAAACGTTGTGCACCGTTAATACTTTTAAAGCCTATATACTTTATTAGTAACAGGAAATAATGTACAAAAGAAATAATGATTAATTTGAGAACAGTTTAAAATAACTAGGCTTTAAATTGCCGGTTATCTTAATAACGTGGTTCTTAATACAATCAATTTTCACGTATCGTTACACAGGCTACACAATCCATCTCTTTTTTACACATACTTAATTCCATTTGATCACATCAATATTTGAGAACAGGCAAATCAAATTATGATGTAATATAAAATAATTGCTTTTCGACTGAATTAGTTTACTTAAATCAGATTAAGCTAAAACAAGGGACAAATTGTCAATTTCATTGCTTGATTTTGTTAGATGAGAAGTTCCACCAGCTTACAGTAGAGTTGAAGACCGGAGTTTGGTGAAGATAACTCACCGAGGCGAGCATCCAGGAGGTCGGCGTGCGATAGCATTGCGCACCGCTCCAGCGCGAAATGCTTTCCAAAAAAACTACGACTTAAAACTATTTAAAAGTATATATAGCCTAAATGAAAGAAAATTCGGTTTGTGTTTAAAAAAGGAGGTCCCTTGCATTATAATGTCCTTTAGAGGGATGGGGAGGTGCTTAATAGTTGAATGAACGCATGAGCTCCTTCAAATAAGAACCAATCAGAATTGAAGCTGGGAAATGGAAGCCTCGCGCGAGCTTTCATCGCCAGCCACTCACATCCAAAATCTTGATGCATTTACAAGTCTATTTCACATCATTTTACAATCGGAATTATTAGCTTTCAGCCCCAAATTATACCCTTTTAAATGACCTGATCTAATTTCTATAACGTCTACAAACCAAACGTAATAAACGCAGTATTCCTTGAATATCTGTTTCAAACTATACATGATTTAAAGTTGTATTGTTTTCAGTGGACCCTTCTTTCAGCGATTTGTTGAAATTATCACGCAAGTATGATACTGACAGACATGGTACATAATAAAGTTAAACTAGGTAAAGGAAATTGTGTACTTGAAATGCAAATATACTGTAATAAACACAAGCGAAATGTTACATTTGATGGAAAAAAATATATAGGACGTTTCGATGCTCTCCACTGTTTGCATTGAAGTGCCCGTGATCTCTCGAATACATAGCAACCAATTAAGCTGAAGTGGATGGACATCAATTCTTGGATTGGAATTGGCCTACCACCAATCATAATTATTGATAATGTTTTCAGGGTGTAGCTATGGCGATTTGAGCCCCTATGTTAGGATTCACGTTCTACCTTCTGTAAGCGAAGTGAACCATCTCTAGTGCTTTGATTTCTCTGAATCAGCCAACAACAAAGTTTAGATTAGCAATATATTCCTCACCAAAGTAATTTTCAAGATCATTAGGCATTGATACAATTAGTGCCAAATCTATAAGCTTTTATTACAGTAAAATCGCTATAGAATTTGTACTAATTTGCTACTGTTTAGACATTCCTTTCAAGTCAAGGGTCTTTTGGTAAATGGTATTAAACGAAATTATGCGCATAATTCAGTGTATTGGTGACACGTGCACGCTATTCAGAAATTAATAACCGTTAATGGAGAATGGAGTGCAAAAAAAAAAAATAAAAAATGTTTTTTAAAGCGTAGCTACTGACTTGCTGAATTATTCGTATTGATCTCTCATCAACCTTGACTCAATTGATGTTATTTATTTCACTCAAAGCAGACATACAGAAATTAGCCTCTCAATATAGCGTTCGCCAAACAATACCTCTCAAATACGCTAATTAGCAAGTTACACTTTGACTCATGTCATAGACGCATGTATGGAGTAAGTAAGTAATTTTATACACAGCAAATAGGATTTGGGGAAATGGTTATGGCAGATGTCAGTATTTGGTTTATGAAAGCGCTTTTCGTTCAGCTGTGAATGGTGTCTTTGGACAGAAACAAAGGATGCGTCCGAGCGAGAACTTTAGCCGTTTCGGCCCTTTCTTTTTCTCTCCCAGGTTACTTGGTTCAGTTCATCTTTTATACTTCGGCAATCTGGTGACATGACTAGGACCGCTCGCATCACCATACGGGGTTATATTCAGTTGCTACGTTTGTGTTGGAGTAACTTAGCCTATTTAAAGAAAAAGAAAGGCCCACGCCGAAAACCTAAGGAAAATAAGTACTACTGCCTTTTATGCGTTGACGAACCTTTGAAGCACTGGAACATCGACAGAGAAGAAAGAAAAGATCCGACACGATCTCGTGGTTTGTTTTTCCCTCATTTGACAAGTGCAGTTAAACTGTCCAGATGTGTGTCACGACCTGCCGTAACATGTTTAAATTTATAAAGTGGGTTACTAATATATATCCAGTAGGTCCTTTCAATGGTACATTTGCTAAATGTGTATTTTAGTGGAAAGGTATGTTTTGCTCGCATGCAATCATTGTATAGGCTATTGCCTAGAAATTGTCCAGCACGTTTGAAGAACACAATGAATTATCGGGAAAATCGTTAGAATATTGATAATGTGAAGTCATTGTGTGGTTTGATCTCATCTTCTTACACCTAGGGAAACAACCGAACAGTGATTGATAGGACGATTCATTTTATGACTGTTGAATTGCGCGTGGCTTTCATAGCTGTGTAAACAAACTGAATCGTGCTTTCAGACGTTATTCAGCCGGGAAAAGAGGCTACTCGAAACATCCCACCTTCATGTTTGATTATATATAAAGTGATATACTATAATAAATGAGAGGAAAATGGTAAATTGAAATAGCGGGGTAACGTAGTGGCTTATATACTGTAAGAGACATTTTAAACCTAATACAGTTTTACACATAAGCAGAACATTGCGTTTGTATTACTAAGACATTGTTTTACAGTTGGCTCTATTTACATTGAAATTATTTGTTAATGTGGGGTTAGTCATTGGCACCGTTAACCATTTTTATATATTTTGTTTGCGTTGGAAGGACTGGAAATCTTATCACTATTTTTCAAACACAGACTCTTTATAATGTACTGAAAGGGTCAGTTTAAGTATTTTATGTGGTGGATCAAGTGATTTTTCCCTAATAAATACGTTTTGTATTGCTGTACACAGAAAGAGGTGGGACAAAGGAAACGAACCGAAAACACATGGCTACCCCTAATGCAATTTATTTACAAGATTTACTCTTTATAAAACGTATGGATTGAATTTCTCTACACCAATAGCTGCCGAAGTAGTAGGCGTTGGGATTTCAAGCCTTGTTTAGGAGATGGGAAACAAAGCAAACAATTTCATTAAATTGCGAGGAGATACTTTCCTGGTGCGGCAGGCTAAAAGAAATCCAGTGCAAAGCCTCGTAAAGCCAAAATAGTTTTCTGAAATGTTCTATAGTAAAATTAACCGCGTAACAACAAGCACAGCCACCACCACAGCAATCACCACCACCAATAATACTAATACTACTACTAATAATAATAATGACAAGGTCGATAATTATTAATTCTACTGGAAAATACGTAACTTATGGATGTGTCACAAAGATATTAGAAATAAAAATACCCAACAAACAACAACACAAACATCCCAACCAACAAGAAAAAGAAAAATCACAACAACAACAATAATAATCATAATTAATGCTTAGCTGAAATGCGACTTAAATTACTCAGGAGTACAGTAAATTAATATTGGTTTTTAAATGACAAATTCCGAATACCAGGTAACATTACAAATGGAAAAATATAACAACATAACACCAACAATAAAATTACTACTACTACTACTACTTCTGTTATTATTATTATTATTATTATTTAGTTTCGTAAACAGAATTTCCTAAATAAAAGTTATAATTACGAATGCAAATATTGGAATTAAAAATGAAAAGTATACAGTACGCCATCTTAGATTTTATATGCATTACATTTTAATGTACAATGAATACAGGTGAAAGCACTCGACCCAATAAATATAGGGTTGAAGTTGGGGATATAGGAGGAAGAAGTCGAGGCACATCTCTTTCAGATATTCTAATAATAAGACCACATCAATCTTATCCAGCAACGAATAAAAATAGACGCGCTCACAAATTCGTCCCCTATAAGTTAATGTGGTGTATCTGAGTGGAAAGTAGATATTTTCACGCATCCTCGAGATGAGGAGTGACTTTTAATAAAACCACAAGAAAAACAAATGTAATTCTGTAAGCAATTTCAGAGATCTCGCGTCCCCCTTTTCCCTTAGCTCTTTAGTATTCAAAGTCCGTTTGTGCTGAAGCTTATATAAATCTAGGAATATGACTGTCACTCATTGCATGTCCTTGATAGGCCACCTTTGTATTGCGGCGATTTAAAAGAAGTAACATAGCTTATTCTACAAGGATGGGTTTTGTTGACTTTTTTTCGAGTCTCCGCGAGAATCTAATTCATGTGCGTCTATATTCACTCAATTAGAGAAATCTAAAGAGAAAATCGATCTTCCATCTGCAGAAATGCCAGCTTAACAAATTAGATTCTTGTTTCGTGCAGGTGATTTGGTGACAGTTGGGGAATTAGAAGTAATAAGTTGTTGCGTTTCGGCCTAGGGGAAGAAAGGAGAGCGGCGCGCCAAGGCGAGCCTGAGCGCGAGCAGGTGCGTCCCCCTCCGGCCACAAATCCAGGTAGCACCGGCTGCCGCATCTCATACTTTAATTAGAGCCACTGCCCTCCATGTGGACTCGATTAAACCGTGATTTATCGGAAAGAAATATAATTATGCTTCTAAATAAAATAATCAGCATTGAAGAGCGATTTCCTTAATGAGATAGAGCGGTTGTATGTCACGGAATATAAGGGCCTTATTAAGGTGGTAATGAGACTTTTGTAGGGGGTACGCGACAGTTACTGAAATCTATAGGATAAAGATCGAATGATATTTTCACATTCGTTTTCAATACGAGACTATCTATTTATTTGTCTATCTTGAGCAGAGAGGATTAAAACCTGTATGAATAAAACCATGTGGGACACACATGTTAAACTACGCTCCTAAATATCTGCACATGCTAAATGACTATACATCTAGGACCTATATACACATTACTTGTTTCTATATTCATTTATGACGTCGACATATGAGGTCTGTCTTGCAGTTTCTAGTTTGTAAATGCAATCTGGATCTGGATAAATGCTCTACTAAATAACCACGCGTGTAAGTGTGATCATTTCTGTGCACGCATCTTAAGATAGGGAATATACACCTATAATGTTTTTAAATTGATGTAACTTCACTTTTCAGTTCAAGTGTTTTTTACTGTTCGACCGTTTATGCCGTATCTGGAGAACTACGGCCATGAGAATCAAAATGATTTAGGCCATAGAAATGCATTTAGATACAATGAAGAAAACAATTGAATACTTTGGTACTGGGTATATGTAAATGCGCCGTTAGAAGAACATCGTCAAAAATATGGAAGCGAGTAAATAAAGCTAAGCTAGACACGAGAGTGGACACAGCCAAAATTCTTTGCATAGAAATGACCAAATCGTTTTTAAGCCAGTTTCCTGTTCTATAATGCGAAAAAAATTTCAAATTATTTCAAAGACAAAACAAACCTGCTCCAAACAAATGCACCCTTTCAATTACTGAAGCGTTTCTATTTCCTAAAAATTCTTAGGTATCTTAAAACTTTATGGCTGCCTAACTAGTCCCTCAAATTTGGCGGTAATAATATGCGCTAATGCTTTTGACCAGTAGAGGTCACTCTTTTTTATGTAGGATGTCGCCCTATAACAGTGATCTCAAACCTGTTATTATGCGTCTTTTCTAAGCTTCATTCTTACAGTCATACAGAGAGGGTGCAAACAAAATTAGAGGATGGTAAGGATAATGTTTGTAATGTCTGACAAATATTTCAAAGTTGGATTCATTGTGAGTGCCCTTTTAAGTTTAAATTATTTACAATATGACTTGGCAAGCATCTGTGGGCTTTAAAGCTTACTGGTGTAGAACCAAAATCCTACAGTAAATAGTGTCTGTGGCAACAATCTTCAAAGAACAGAAACGACAGTTCTCTTCTGGATTCTCTAAAACAATCTGTATTCTTTTGTTAACGTACGGAACAGACACTAGACTATTTCAATATAAGCTTAGAACAATGTTCATACACCAGAGGAGTAGAATATTAGGTAGAATCTGTAATGTTATATTCCCTGTATTTGTGCATTAATGTACAAAAATAGAAACAAAAAAATCAACACTATAGAGTCTTGGTCTTCAACTATAGCCCTGGAGAGCTACAAAAAGTATGCTGGTTTTTGTTTTCAACTTCAAAACCAGTTCAGCCCTAAGAGCCCGGGTGAAGTAAGTTCACTTTGAATGAGTGAATGCAATGTTTTTTTATTGAGTTACATGGTTTTAATTGCTATGTATAAATTGATATTATTAATACCTACACTTAATCGGCACGGACATTTGACCACTGATTGCTCTTGACTGTATCTGTTCCTTACAATAGTTTATACATTCAGGTACAATGATGATGAAAAACACAACATAATTAAAACCTAAATGTCCATCCTATTATAAAATCACTCTCCATCCCATTCTAATAACCCCCACTAAAGATATCTCCGCTTGGCTCAACAGTTCATATTTCAGTCTTTGAGTATTCCGTTTGTATGGCTAGCCACAGCAGCTCCATCACTACAAATATGCAATGCCTCACTGAAGGCAATAAATGCAGTCAAACTGGTGCCAATACAGCACTGTATCCTGTTCACAAAAATCTGTGCTAATATAGTGTACACTATATTTAATGGAATAATGGTTTTAATTAATAATAACAATAACAACAATAACAATAACATAATAATAATAGGTTTAAGTATTTATTTTCAAATAATTATTTTATCGAAATAAATCTGGCAGCTTTTGAACTTTATATTGCAGTTTCAAATGTAACAGAGCAATGTTGGGTACACACGCAGAGGATTGAACTTGAAATCTTGTATTTTAAATGCTAACAAGTCATTTCAGTTCAAGAACTGAGCAGTAATGATTAAATGAAACACTCCAAGTAAATATATTAATCATGCTCTTCAGGGTAGTGCTGGGTTCATTCAACAAGGGAAGATGGATATGAGTTAGAAATGAACCAGGGTTTATAATGAAAGTGAGATTCATATCCAAATTGATATTGTCAATTATAACTTAATTCACTTTCATTGTCTTCAATTCTGTTTAATTGTAAAAAAACATTTAAATAAGCTTAGTTAGGATCAATCAGCTTTGGATGACATGTGCATTGCAATTGTCAAAACATGATTTTTTAAAAAACAATCAATTCAGATTATTTAATTTTAACATGCCATACAGGACATCCAGGGGGTACACAATAATATAAACAGCAAATGAAAAACAAGTCTATGCAAAGTGTTTTATGATAATGTCAGTACTAATTCAGTGTATGTTTCTGCTGTAAACACCATTTTAAAATTATGACAAGCATACGGAAAACAAGAAATAACTGAATCAAAGAAGAGGAACAGTAGTTCACCAACAGGAATGGATGGGCACTTAATGGAACAGTTGCTTAAACCACCAAACAACTGCCTAAAAAACTCCAAATGAACTGAATTTACAGTTGTGTGACTAAGTCTCCACAAAAATTCTTGTTAGTGAGTCTGGTAAAGCTGCCATTCGGAAACTGGACCTTACTAACCTGAAGCAGTGAGCTCAAAACCTGGACTTTTGAACAGTGGAAGGGAGTAATAAAGTCTAGTGAGTTGTCTTTCACTCTTTATCCTACATCTGGATGGGTTTTTAAGGAGTTTAACTATATTTCAATTTCCTGACTATTAAGGTGGTGGATCTGTTATGTTATCAGCAGCCATCTCATGGGAGTTACTGGGTTATCATTCAGAGTGGTTTCATGAAAACCAAGATTGAGTCAAACATCTTCTATGGCAACCCCGCTCACCAGATCTTAACATCACTGAAGTTCTGGGACACTATGGAAGGTAGAGTGTGGTGTAGACGCCCATTTCTTTCATCCATCTCTAACAAAGGTTTTTTGCCTTGAAGAATTGTCCTGAATCATAATAGAAGCAATTCAAAACATAAAAACAATATTCCAAGACAGATCAAGGCAGTTCTGAATGCAAAAGGAAGCCCAACTCCTTTTTCCTTAATAGACACTATTTATTTGCTGTTTCCATTAATTTGTCTTTAGCCATAAGTGCCATCTATCACTGGGCTCAAGTCCAGGAAGGCTGGAGTATAAGCTAGTTTTTTGTTTTCCCAGTCACTGCTTGGTTTAGGAGTCCAAGTACCTTGTTTCCAAGGCCTAAATTGGTTGCTGATTGAAATTAAACCACAAAACCTGCAGATCCTCCAGGATTGGAGTTTGACACTCCTGATTTACATACTGGTCAGGCTATAGGGAACAGTGGAGGAGGTCTGGGCCCCACAGTCTGCTGTGTGCCAGCTCACCAGCAAGTGAACACGCCTCTTCATCCATCAACCATTCCCCCTGTGCTGGGAGTGGAGAGCCGAGCAGATGTTCTCAGTGGCAGAGCAGGCTGAAGAGGAGCGTCTCAATGGATGTGCAAAGAGTCAAAGATGAACCCTGTCAGTGTTAAATGCAACAGGCAGGTGGCGCTCCACAGCTGGAGGGCAGTGATGGGAGAATGAGGTGTCATAAAATAATGGGCTGAGCTATTGTGCGTTATCAGAAGAGCACTGTTTTGAACAGTTTTTCTGTGGAAAGCACAATCTTTTGTAAAAAAACCAGTGATTCGACAGCCCAGTGTGGCTCCATTCACTGAGGAATTTATAAAACAATGCTCACAAGAAATGGCCAGTGTGATTATCAAAGCACAATGTCACAGTCAAACTAGTTATTTAATAAATTACATCAATAATTGTGATTCAGTACATAATGACTGCTTACTTGTATGATTAATAAGATCACACCAGTAATACATATTCACATAAAGCTAAAAGGTGCTTTGTTGGACAAATACTACCCCTGAGAACCATCTTCATAGAACATCCTCCCAATGATAAAGTCATACAATCAATAGAAGCATTTATACTGCATACAAGGTTGAAAAAAAAATTCCATTAGTCTTGAAAAGCAAACATTTTTGCTTTAAAAGCAATTTCATTGGCTTAAGCACAGATTACCTATTCCTAACTTGGAACTGATAGAAAATATAAGATTTGGATATTTACTATTATGACATGCTAATGAGGCATGCCAAAGTATTACCTTTAGAAGAGTATAAAAAGATCATGTATATCAATACAATTGGACCAGGATTCAATGACCATTTGAAGCCAAATGTTTTTGAAGTGTCATTTCTGCAAGAAATGTAACTCTTATTAAACAATGCTCAGAATCTACATAAACTTTGCAATTAAAAGACACCTACATAGCTTTCTGTTCAATGGTTCTTCACCAAAACAAGGCCTCAGAGATCCAAAACATAAAACATGTAGACTTGCTTATATTGAGGTATATACAATCCCATTAGGTTTTTTAGTTTGTAAAAGTTTAAGCACTAATTTGCTGGGGTAGTTTAAGGGACATCACCTCTCAATCCTGGATAAAATATCCTGAAGTAGATCCTGAGAGTATATCCTGAGATTTCACAAGGTCCACCTACCTGCTAATTCTCCCATCAGTATACGTCTGATGTATATACAATGCAGCATATACATAAAGTCACTGATAGGCTTTGAGCAACAACATGTAAATTAAAATGAATGTTAACTTTTATGCACATGAGTATGAGATTTATTCTGGTAGTTTTTTTGATATTGAAGACAAGAAAAAATAGGAAAAAAACAATGTTTATTTGATTTCTGTGGGTACCCGCACAATTATGTAAAGACAAGTTGGAGAATAATTCTACAACAAATGCAAATAAAAAAAACTTTTTTTTGAAGTGTTTGGTTTATGTTTCCAAGCAATGTTTGACTCAAAGGAATGGACACAGAGGTATCTTTAATACCAAGATAAGATAATCATTCCTCCAACTTCACTGAATCCAGTATAGTTCTCGCTTCTTTGAATTCTTCTAGTTCTGCAAGGTCTGCTTCCGTTTCCTGAAAAATAAATACCGACTTTAAGAAATATTTATAGGAAACATATTTAAGTCACTGTAAAATACCCTAACCTGCTTAGCATTCCCAAACACACTTAGCTGAGAAATTTCAATGAAATGTCTGGCTGTCATTTCCAAAAGGGCATCTATATATATACAGTATATCAAAATATACCATTCAAATGTTCATAATTGGTTGCAGTATTTGTTGAATTGATACAGCCCTTCGGAAAGATAGCTCTGTCGTTCATGTATGCTGTGTATGCTGTGAAATCCCTGTCCTTTTGTGTCCTCCAGCTAACAGTGCTGGTCTTGGCAATCATCTCTTAAGCTCTGGCCTTTCGAGTTGTGCTTTGCTGTAATTGCAGTGACCTTTCTGTTTTCCCTTAGGTTGCTTGACAGTCTGGTGGCCTTGAATTGTTTCTTTTTGTTCACTTGGCTGCCCAGGCCTGAAATCTCTCCTGCATATGCTGCAAAGTATTGGTGAGGTCAGTCTTGAGCCTAACAACCTTCTGACGTGTTTCAAACTTCCATTGTACATGTCTAAATAACACTGTCAGATATACCTACACACATGCACTGTAGCCACTGCAAGTCAACCTTCATGGAAAAGGGATTTGTTTTGATTCATCTGCAAATATGCTGGGAATGTATGTTGCAATAATAATAATAATAATAATAATAATAATAATAATAAATCTAAAAAGAAAAAAACATTTTCTTGTGTAAAACCTGTCACGAGTTTAATTTGTGTAAAACCATCTGTCAAATTGGAGAGACACTCACATTGACAAATGTTTGACTTGCTTTGACACTTATTTCCCCCCACACATTTGTGTTGACATGGTGAGGACAGTGAAGTGCAAGCTCTTTTTTATTAAAGAGATGTGTTGCTGTCCATCTACAACTCAATATAGCTCTACTGGTATTATTGCTTCCTGAAATATAATTAAAGGTTTAAGAATGAAATGACAGAAATTCCACAATTATAAAGAGAAAATGGTTTACCACTTTCATTTTTGGGATTATATCGTTTAAATGTCTTCTTAAATCTAAGGGATTGCTGTTAATTCAACATAATGGTTTTAAATGCTTATCATATTGAATAAACATACCTTTACAGATTTCCTATTACTCCGAACCTTGACTGGTTAAAGAAATTATTTTAAATGCAGAACCCACATAAAGAGTCCCTTCACCAAATCCCTTTTCCACAGATAAGACAACCAGCCAAGAGAGTGTGAATGCCTGGATAAGCACTGGAATGGGGAATAGCTGGCTGTGTGCAAGCATGGCATGGTTCACATTTCCACTTGGTAACAGGTCCATGCCAAAAACCACAGATGCACTGACAGAGAGGGAAGCCTTCCAGAACCTCATTCTTTACTGCTGCAAAGAATGCCAGCACAACATTCCCCTTACCATCTGCAGCAGTCAAAACCTGCTGCATTGTTGACAAAGCAAATTAAACATTCCCCTCATACACTCTTCACTGTTATCTAAAAGGAAAACCTCAATCATGGTGGGAGATGAACTAGACATAAACCCAGTATAAATGACATGCCAATACATGACATAAATCAGGATGAGTGATTTATGTCATAATCAGGTCAACAGGAGGCCCCAACAATTTAAACTGGAGAATTTTATGATGCTGTACCCATCAAAGGTGACCAAATATTTGGACTGCACCCCACTCATTGTTCCTGCTTTCACTATTTGGCATGCAAACAGCAATATGGCCTCCCAACGCCAGGTGGCTGTGTTAAGTAGAGTTGCACAGTGTGCCTTCCAATGGCACTGGATGCAGTGTGGACTCACTAATAACTGCGAGAGCTCCATGTGTGCCACAGCGAGGCGCCGGTGGCAGTCAGGGATCATCATGCGAGACTCCTGGAGCACTTCCATCTGCAAGGCACACAAACACAAGGAACCACTGTAGTGTGACTGCTGGACAAACATGCACAGCCCTTATCCTCGCCCCTGTGACCTGAAGATCACCTGGATTGTGAAGAGGACACCTGTAAAAGCTCAAGAGTACGGAATCGAGAAAAGCGATGACTCTGTTCAGAGGATGCATATCCAGAGAAAGCAAGGGCAGCAGCCAAAGTGAAATCAAATTTATTTTTGGAAATTCAACCAGGCATGGTTCCCATCCCTTGGCACATGATTAACACACACAAAACATGGGCAGAAGAGAAAAATGTATCACATTAAAAAACACATATGGTACACACACAAAGAAACCATGGTAACAGTTGCTATAATTAATATGCATTCATATACAGCATGAATACATATGCGAACATTGTGTGTCCTTTGAATAATTATGAAACGCTATGCTGAGACATCCCAAAATCACTGTACAAAAAGCATTACTGAGTTATAAATCATTAGGTGTGGTCACAGTCTTTACAAATGGAAATGTGGAATCAGCAGGCCTGTATTCCTGATGGTCACCATGCATAAAATGTTATTAGTGAACCTTGCCTGGTGAGCGTTAATCTCACCCACTGCACAGAACAGAATTATAAAGCTGGTGCCCTGCTAAAAAGCGGAGGTCCTGGCCAGCTTCATCAGACCAAAATGAGCACACGCCTTTCCTTTGTCGTTTTGGTTTTCTGACGCAGGGTGATATGTGCGCGACAATAAAAATCCACATTAGTGATGTTGTATTTTACAGGAATCAATGTTGCCCACACAATGCTTAGCCTTTGTTTAGCAACACGCTAACATTGATCTGATTATTTCAAATGAATTATTAACCCAGCTGGGTGGGCTGGGAGCAGCCTGTTCCCGCTATTGGAATGGCCAATACAATAGGGAAATGGCTGCGATAAACACAAAATGTGCATTTAGTTGCAAAACTAATGTTTGTTACAAGGCATATGGTATGACAAATGATCTTGATGAGACATATGGTTTGGTTCAATCTAATACTAAATGTTTAGCCAGTTATTCATAACAAGAGGCAGGCGGAAATTTTAGAGTGTATTTTCCAGAAAAGCAAAAGCAACTTGTTTGCACAAAGTGAAACAAAGTAAAAAATGTTGGCCAACACTCAAATTAAATAAATAAAATACTGTTTTCACCACAGAAGCTGAAAAATTTGCTTATGAGTTGGGGAAATTTTATATGATCTACTTCCATTTCCCAGATATTGTTTCCAGAAGGAATTCTGGACTGACTTAGCTTAGTTTTTCCAGTGAAAGTACTGAAAACCTGCTTAAGTGTAACAACATTATAAGATCAAAATATTTTAAAAGTGCATTAGATTCCACCTTGTGTCATAAATTTGGTTCCACCTTCAAAGCTTTACAGTGGGTAACACAAAGGGTGGTAGATAGCAGATGGTAGATAATCAGGAAGATACACAACTCTGAGCTATGAGTACGGCTTTATGGGCCTCGACAGACCTTGAGCCCTTCAGTGACATGAGGGAAAGGCCGCTCTGCATTAAGGTCTGCTTGCAGGGACTGTATACATGACTAACTTCACTAAAGAGGCTCAAACACTGTACTGCAAGCATATGGTCAGGGGTGCACAGTAAGAGTCACAGATGGTTTCTTTGTAAAAGGTGATTCTGAGAGGAATTTTCAAATGGTAGTTAATTGATTGCTTCTATTAAGGTGACTTAAGCAACTCTGATGATTACTTTTTTAATGCATATCGAATACTCTACATTTGTATTGCATCAAATACTGGAATGTATGGGTCTGTCCAGACATACAAGGGGGAAAATCAAGTATTAAAGTGAACAGAGTTGAAACACATGGCTTTATACACGTGACCTGGTCTTCAATAGGATTTTTAAGACGATAAGTTCGCACTTGTGTACGAGAATGTCTTATTTTTCAGTGTTCTTTGATTTTCTCTAT
The DNA here is from genome assembly GCA_022829145.1 of Albula goreensis. NCBI lineage: Eukaryota > Metazoa > Chordata > Actinopteri > Albuliformes > Albulidae > Albula > Albula goreensis. The sequence goes on from CM040744.1 coordinate 11,349,716, forward strand.
GGAGTGCATTTAAAATGACTGAAACCGCAAAGAATATTTTTCCAAGCAAAGGACACTTTTTCCATAACACAGATGGGGAAAGTAAAGCAAGACTCGGCTATTTTTCCCCTATCTTGGTACTCTGGGCCAATGCGTTCTGAGAGACAGAGCTCCTCGGAGCTTTAAGGACAGCTGAAAAACAGAAATGCCACTGGGTAATCCCATTACAGCAGGATAAAGAAAGCTACCATCACATATTGATTTTGTCAAATGAAAACCTTGATCACAGTTTAACCTTCCCTTCAACGACATACTTTAACTTTTTAACTTACCATTTTCCACCTTGACCATCTGGTATGTTGACATTAAAATATGCATTAAAAGATATCTCCCAAGAATGCACTTTGGTTTGTTCACAGTGGGTGTGTGTAACGGTCTGTGGCTTACTTGTCAATCACTGTTGATACACAGGTTGGCAAAAAGCTATACTGACCATCTCCGGGTTAAATATATAGGCTTGTGGTGCACTTTAGTGTGGTAATATGCTTTGTTTCTTCTGTGGTTCATGCCTTGTACCAACACAACCCCTCACTGCTCATGCTCAGCACGAATAGGGACTGTAACTTTTCATGCTCTGCACCAAAACAGGCCCCCATGCATCTTTCACAGGCTACTCCAGCATGTGATCATACTGAGTCTAGGTTAATGAGTAGAGGTACTATCACTGGCTGTGTCTCACATGGAGAACGGTATAGCATCTAAACTAATCTAAATGAGAGAGTCTAAATTGCCAGTGGCCTATGCAATGCAGTTCATCATTCCGCCAACACTGAAAGAATACAAATTCAAAAAGGTATACGTGTTGTACTTCCATACCACAGAGACAGGAATTACAACAAGTACTTCATCACAATGAAAAATCAAACTCTGAGTCAAACTGGAAATGTGATAATTTCATGTAAACCACTGACTAATGCCTGTTAGGGCAGTTACGACAGAGTTACACTGACAGGACAGAAAGCAAATACTGATCTTTATTAACACGACACTTGTTTCGGTACAAAAAGCACTTAAGGTGAAATGGGTGCATTTAAGGTTTACCCACTTCGCTCTGTCTCCTGATGTTAATGCCAGACTCCCTGGCTTTTTTAAATGCTGTCCCAAGTTCAGGGTGGAGAAGATAGTGGATGATACTACTTTGATTTTCAGAGGTATGATTTGCTGTTACCAGTTTTTTGCATTGTTGGTGACTAAATCCAGAGCTACAGAAAACAATGGATCATGGTATAGGTCTACATTTTGCTTTATGCAATTAACCAAGTGAAATTACTCCTCTGAAAGAAAAGGATGAAATCAAAATGCAAAATACATTTTGTGTGGGTAAATGTTCATTGTTATGCATGGTAGGTGCTGAGTTTGCATTGCAGGTGCCATGGTTGCTTAGTGGAATGGGACACAGTATAAATACACCAAATTACACCTTTCCCCACTCTAAACTTTGTTTCCATTTGTTCAATATTCACGAGTGCAAACTCTGCCAGGGAAATGCAATATTTTAACGGCTGCTGCTATTTTAACACTCCCAACATCAAACTGCTTATTAAAAGGTTAACCAACAACAAAACCGTATTATGACTGAGTTTATGGTGGAATGTTCAGGCAACATTTCCACTGCCTGAGATGAGCAAACAGAATTGATAATGTACCGCCGGAACAGAGACAAAAGCCTGCAGTATTATTAACCTTTGCGAAGTTAAAAGTCTGAAAGTCATTAGCGAGAATGTTTAAACTGTTCACCGTTCTCTTAGACTGCCAACCGCAGAATTCAATGAATATGAAACCTAATACCAACCCCTCCCTCTTCCAATTAATACGACACACATCTTGGTTTTTCATACATCTGTTTTGCATTAGCTGAAAAATGCCACTGTATATTAATAAGTATGACCCTGTTTTATAATCAATCTGCACAAACCCCCTTGAACGCTGGGCTGACTGTAATAAATTGCCATGAATTTATTTAGAACATAATAATGCTGTTATTCTCTTAATAGTGACTGTTTCTAATTTCATCCAAAAACGTGAACTGCTTGCAAATGTGAATAACGGCATTTCAAGTACTTCTGCTTTTTTTGCAAATGGGTAATTTGTACTTTCTTCACTCATCAAAATAAAAAGTGGGGTATTTGGTTTTATGGGAAAGTATGTTCCAGTCATGAGTCAACATTGCACCCAAGATCCATCTGTCTACAGATTCAGCATACTGTCCTTCAATGACTCCATGAAGCAAGAATAAAGACATTAAAGGAAAGCTGGTTCGCAAAGGCAAAGGACAAAGGCCAACTCTTGCCTTGTTCTGCGTATCATTCATTCAAAGAGGAAGAAGACTGACAGCCCAAAAAGAGCGGAGGACTTGGGTCAGCGGTCACTCTGAGTGGCACTAAATTAGCAACATGTGCTGCTAATTATCATATTCCTGCAAAACTACATAATGCAATTTAATGCATCAGCAAATTAAAACTGAGAACAATTAGTTTCCCTGACCTTGTACATTACACAGGACAGCCATGCTGAACCAACTCCGTTTTATAGGAACCACCCCTCCCCGCCCCATGTTCCCCCACCCATCCCCCCTCAGTGTAGCCTGGACTTTACCTTTGTGTCTTCCACAACCACAGTACATATTTCCACAGCTGTAATGGGTTTCATATTTAAACAACACTTATTAAACTTTTAATATCTCAATTTCAAAATATGTATTTTGCAACATGCCTGTACAGGTTGAGCACCCATAAGAGCATAACATGTTGAAATCAATCAATCAAGTGTAAAACATTAAATAATTCACAAATTCACAAAAACAAATTCACAAAAGTGAAGGTGACTAAAAGGATTTACAAAGTTTAGTCAACATTCCAAGTGTCTTCAGGGAGCATGACACATGAACCTGATTACACTAGTAGTAAAACTACAGAAAGTATTTCCCTTTACCAATATGCACAAAGCAGGGACAATTTCTTCTTAAATGTTAATGCTGGTTTTGGGCCCATTAACAATGAGAGAAGGCTCATGTTGTCATAGTTGAGGAAAAAATGCTGGAATTTTCCACATCTCAAGAAATAACCCACCTGCTTCTTGATAACGTACTCGTCTCCACCCTCAGCCTTCAGGCGCTCAATCTTCTCTTCCTGTTGCTTTGCTTCTTTTACATAAAGGACTTCTTCTTTTGCAAGCCTGCAGTGAAAAGGGGACATTGAAACACTGACTGTATATGCAAACAACAACACAAATATATGTAGTTTTCTTCTCACCCTACAAAGTTGGATGGGGGAAGGAGAAGAGGGGACAAGACAGAAATAGTAATGTCAATTATACATATTTTTCACTTGACATGCTGTCAATTGACACTTGCACACCAGAAGGTATTGTAAACATACCGTCATTTGGGGAATGTGGACATGAAATTGTTTATCCATTTAACTGTTTAAATCTGAAACATGTGCGCTATGTAAGTATGACTGACAATCAACAAACAGCTAACATAGCTGAACACCAGTTTTCAAACCAGGCCAATGTTCTTTTTTTATACTTAGCAGTATCCAAGAGGGTCATGGAGTAATTGAAAGAAGAAAAAGAAAGAAAATTCCTGTATCAATCAACCTCTCCTGCCATCAACACAACCCAGTACATCCTTCATCACCTAAGCCGTTCCAAACCCAGGGGGGAACCCTACTAACGGGGCAAAGTAGTCTGAAAAATAGCTCTTAATTTCCTTGTATTTACCCAGTCACAGGGCAGTATCAGTTCTGGATACTGCAGCCTGCCACTGCTCTGTCTTTAGATTTTACACTGATGCTATAAATCTGCCAATTTGCTCCCCTGCTGCACGCTCATTAGCCACCATCCGTGGCAGTTCAGCTCCTTTCTGCTCACTCTGCTAATCTCCTGTCTTTACTTCATTTATTTGCCACTTTTTCTGCTGCTCCTCCACAAAATACAGCACTACCCCTCCTAAGATTAATTGATCATCAATTTAGTTCTAATTTGGACCAAGTCAGGTGGTAAATGGGCCACTTTTGCTTGATTGTTAGTGAAATGTGTGCAAGTACATTGATAAATTTTGATTATTTATCAATTACCACCAAATGAACTAAATCTATTGAATAAATTCCTGCCTGATTGCCATAATAGAGTTTGAAAATATCGCTATTGATAATGATTCCGGCTAATAGTCTTTTCCGGCTGCGGTTGCCGGCTTGTCGGAATGACAACAAAGAATTCATTTTTCATAAAATCAGCTGTGTGTGCCTGAGCGATCCTTCATTAATCAGGAACATCATGGGGCTGATCCTTAATAATGTGTGTTGCTTTGCTCAGAAAGCCTAAACCACTGTCATATTTCATGTCAATTACCCTTAATTTTAATATGCTGCCATCAATGAATCTTGTGATATTTAGCATATGCTAAGGTAAGGGCCTTAAGCCTCCTTGAGATGAGTTATATTATGGTTGAGGCTGTTTGGCAAGTCAGTCAGCAGGATTCAAATAACTAAACGACAGGCTAATGAAAAAATGTCCCTTGATCTTAATTTCTTATTTTCCCAGACTGAGGCACTTATATGAAGGGTGGAGCTGGGCTTGTTTTAAATGGATCTGCCACTGTGTTTTCCCAAAGTTAATGGAAAAGCAGCTCTCTGGAAAATAGAAAAAAGAATTAGACTCGACACACATTCAATTACTTTAATACTGCATTTTTGAGGCATGTAGCCGATGCCAGTTGGAATGACAAAACAAAATTACTGTTGTCATTTTATTAAGGGCATCCGCTGAGCGCAGCGCTAACTCAAATGTGCAAAATTGCAGGAAAGCCATGCATGCGGTATTTTTAACTTTCAGAGGAGGAGGAGGGAGGTGGTGACAGTGGTTGATTTCACTCGGCACGGTGCCTGCCGTTCCTGGCCAAGGTCACGCTTCGTTAATGTGCGCGCACGCTAAAGTAAAGAATATCCACCGTTCATGTAGTCTGTGGGCTCCCCTTCAGCTAATTAAATCCCAGCCACCTAAATATTCACACTCCTGGAGCTCAGGAAGCAGAACGCAAAAAAGCCACATTCCATTCTTATTATAAATGAATAAATGCAACTCTTCCACAGGACAACCGGAAAAGGACTAATTCAATTACGGTACACATCAATGGGAACCAACCATCTCTTCAATGGATGGTGTACCCTACAAAACAGGAACATCCTTATGTAATGCGCACAGTCCTGCACTCTAATAAAACATTTCCATTGCTAAAAAAAATCCAGACTAGCTGAGGCCAAAAGTGCACCCTTCTCAAAATCTCAAACTATTTCTGCATACGCTTAGTTCAGCTTCTGGTCATGTAAACAAAAACAGTACACACAGAAAAATATATACCTTATAGTTGCCAAAAACACAATGACATAGTCAACATCCGCCCCCCCCCCCATGTCATAATTCTTTCTCAGCAATTAACGTTAACATTTACCAGAACGATTATTGCCGCAATGTTGCTAACCTGTGGGTATTATAGACCATTTTGTTGAAAAGCCAAACATCAAACAAAAGCGATACATTGATGTGGGTCACTCTGGATGAGATGCAATTTTCAGTCATGTGAAGATACAACATTATACTTCATATTTTGCTACTGATGGCCTTTTTTGTACAAGGATTTTCATTGTTCTGTTAGTCCGGGTTCTGTTTTAGACTTAGAAATGTCATCTAAGATACAGAGCATGGTAACTTGACAACTGTGTCACTGTGAGACTGAGGCAAGTAAAAGGAGGAGTATTGGGGGAAATCAATGACCTACCTCTACACAGGTCCATGATATAAAATTATTTTATAATCAGGGCTTGTAGATTTGTAATTATGGCATGTCAGTTACATTTAAACCGGTGGTACTAAAAGACTGTTAAAGGCAAAACAAACAGGATTGCGATGTGAATTGCCCTAGTCTCATTCTAATCTACTCATGTCAGTTTTGTTTAATCAGTGGCAAACTCCAGGCCAAAGTAAGAGCTGTATTGGCATGTTGCAGGCATTCTGAATACGCCGTACACACTGTACGCTGACCACTTGTAATCAATGGCAAACTCCAATAACTGTGCATGCTTCCCCTACCCCTCCCCCTCCCCCACTCAACTGCTAGACTTAAAGGTGAAAACACCATTTGGCAGGAGTGAAGAAAGATCCAGGGAGGGACTGAAAATAAATGCTTTTATGTTTACTCCAAATCAATATGTCTGATGTAGGATGTGTGGAGGTCAACCAAGTGGGCTGTTGCTACAGGCTACCATCATGGTTAAAGACCCTGCACAACTGTCAAGACTGCATCAACTGAATACATGATTTTACATATCTACTCAAGGCAGTGTGAAAAAAATGAGGGTTACAATGTTAATCTTTGCTATTCATTTATTATTTCCAAATAGACTGACAGTTGTAAAGGAAAACTTAACCCTAGTGATTACAAATCGTACATGGTACGACTTATACAGTACATAGCGACTCTGAAGATCAGAACATTCGGAAAACAAACAATTCTGCAATACTCCTTTTATTTTTATCAGCCAGCAATATTCAATATGCAATAAATATCTATAGTGACACATTGATGCTAATCTACTTTGCCAATCAGATATATGGCCAGCAAATCAAACATTATGAATTTGTTATAAGGTTTGGACTTATGAGGTTCTGACCTTAGTACAGCCAGTTTAAGTGAAACGGTGTATTGTCAAGTTAGGGAACACATTCCTAGCCCTTTCAGCCAGTTATCTCCACTCGGTACATGAGATGCAGGAGAGCACTCTCCTCAGCCACTAGGACCCTGGCCGATTTATTAATATGCTCTATTCAAATCAAATTCAATTTGTGTCCTATGCATTCCAATCAAGGGGAAACATTACACACAGGATTAAACTTCCAAAGTGAATAATAATCAGAACAACAAAGAAGATCCTGTACACTTCATGTATACTTTGTGCTATGGTATCTGTGTGTCACAAGATTAAAAAATAATGTGTCCTTAGGGTTATATTAATGCGATAGTATTTGTTGTCATGGAAATTATAATTATTTTTATCTTCTTAATATAAGCATCTCACATTAACTCAAAATACAAAGGCAGTATCATTGCTGCATTTTCACTTTATGGAAATTAAGTCCACAACATATTGTTTTTTTTCCCCAAAATGTAGATACAGGAGAGTTAATCAGAGTAAGGATTATTGACATAAACGTAATGTGTCTAAAAGCATTAACGAATAATGAACCTTCAGCAGCCATTTGCCCCCTACCCCCCCCCCACAAAAAAAGTCATTTCTTCAACACACATACTATAACCAGGGTCGCTTCCAAGAAATGAACTTTTAATCTATAGTCTATATGCCATAAACATAGACATCATCTTTATGACATGTATAGATGGCACTGTTCTAGTTTGAGTTACTTGAGTTACAGGCAGGCCCACAAATCATCGTGCAATTGGCTGTAGCATTGCCCTGGGAGAGAGGGACACGATAGCAGGGTATTTGATCTGTCACTACTCTCATGGTCAACTGGGAGCCAACAGTCTGCCTGTAGAAGTTGTAGGCCTATATGAAATGTCTTCCTCCAACTTAATGTCTGTGCAAGTTCAACCTGTGAACTGTCATGCCTAAAGAAGCAGCAGCTGACACCAGCTGGTGGAAGGCCTGCTTATCTTTGCCCTCCAGGATGAGCATCACAGGCTACTGTCATAGGTGGGGCTTGTGAATATGACTTGGCATTCAAAATTGGGACAGAAAGGGGAAAAGTATCTTGTAGAGACCATGGATAGGGTCAAAATTTCATAGAAATGACAACTTAAATTGATTATTTCTCAATAGTACTTTTAAATACAAAAGCAAAAACGTATCATAGATGTCCAAGCTAGCTAGCTTGGCCAAAGTGTTTGAGATGAGGGGAAAAAGTAATCAGTGAGCTACCAAGCCAGCTAAGAGGACAGCTGTGACAATGTATCAGTCAAAGGTTGTATATGCAGCCGCAAACATATCCAGCACAATATAAACTGTTAACTTTTTTTTTTTTATTATTATTATTATTATTACAAACTGGCTAAAGAACTGAACTACCCACAAGTTCTGTCACTGCCATGGCAGGTCATGTGCAAGGCACATGTCAACTTTCCTCTGGTTTTTATTGGAGAAACCTTCAACAAAAGTTGTTTACAGTATGCAAATGAATGAATAAAATGAATCCCTATACAAAGTACCTTCGACATTGATTCACACACCATTAGTGCACTACCTAATGCAGGACAAAATAAGCAGGTGTAAAACTGTTTGTTTTTAAAAAAAAAAAAAAAAAAGTAATCTCTTCCGGAGTCTGATGATGAAAACTTGGCATCAATTGTTTCTGCCAGTTTGTAATATAAACAAAAGAAAGAAAAGATGATGCATCACATGGATGTGGTTGTACAAACACAGGCTCCAAATGACTCACTGGTACTAACAATGGCATTCTCTCTGATTTGTTATTCTTTGGTATTTATACAAACAGAATTAAGGATAGAAGTTTCAATTGATTAAGACACATTCATAGATTTCCATTCAGTTTGAAATGGGGCCTAATTCAATCATAAAATTGGACACAGAAGCTGTGGAAAGATGTTAAGAGGTGAATTTAAAAGACATTTCTCAAGATAACATGAATAAATTAATAACCTTTTATTTTAGGGTAAGAATCCCTTTAATTGTTACTGGTCCCTGGCCAAGTTCATATTTATATGCACTTGTGCCATTTTATATTCACTGGTGTGTATGCTTTTTGACCTCTCTGATAACCCACATCTGGCAAGTCTGAATTATCTATTTAAGTTTCATCGTTTTGGCAGGTCATTTAATTACCCAGCTAATTTTCTATAAATGCAGATGTCATTGGTCAAAACACACAAAAAAAAACATGGCCTGCTGTTTGGAAATGCTGGTGCAGCCTCAGAATTGACTAGGCTAGATGAAGTCCATAAACTGTGGTTTCCATGGGTCCTCATGTTACAACCAGAACTGCACATAAGAGTGCAACTCAGCTATTAAGTCACCAAAAACCTGAACTATACATGATCAAGATGATGGTGCATGATTTCAGAAAAACAACTTGGAAACATGATGTTAACCTGTTATGCATTTTCCAAATTGAATATTAATATCCTTTCAAAAGAAGAGAATCATTTGAATTTGCCTCGCTTGCAGTCATTACAGCAAATGATCTCTTTATCAAACTTTGGGATTTAAAGGTATTTGTTTTCCTCACATGATTGCTGTCAGTGCTAAAGACTCCAGAATTACGTTCATATATAAATGGGTATCCTCTGGCATACATAATGTATATAGACGTGCATTATCTAAACTTGAAATGGCGTACAGTATGAACTGGCTCACAGCAATTAAGTGCGAAAACGCTGTCGTTGTCAAGACAAATTGACATCCCTTGCTAAAAATGCTCATTTACAAACACGAGAAAGACACGAGAAAGACACGAGAAAAGGATAAACAGCACAATGAATAAACAGGCCACACATCGGAAAAAAAGGATAAAGGAGTTTTTAAAGAACATACTACGTTAAATATCAGTGTTCGTCTGGTATCGTGGATTTACAAATGCCACACCAATTCCACCTCAAACTATTACTTACTAGACTGACTGAAATGGTAGAAATAGAAAAAAAAAAAAAAAAAAAAATCGTTATCCGAGAAAGCCTCGATGTGTAGTTGAACCCACATGGGAAGAATGCGCTCACTGCTCGGCTATTATTTTCCATCCAGCCCGTCAGGGGTGCGGCCTACTCCGGGTCTGTATGACTAGCAGGATAATAGACCGCTTGCGTTTAACAAGCATGTTACTTACCGTTTGACTACTCCGGTCTTAATTTTAATTTGCCGTACTCTGGGATCCGCCATTACAACAGTGTTGTCAAAATATTAAATCGTTAATTAAACTGAACAACTTCTACCATACACTATTCAAGAGCCCCTCAATTGCCGATTTGCAGTCTTGCCGGATCCAGAAGGAAAGGTTGAAGCTGCGCATGAGCAGTACATTTTACGACAAGCAAAGCAAGCGTTTTGCATAAGCAGGACGATTTCGGCAATAGGAGTTTGGGGATAAGAATTGTGAACATACAGTGAGACAATATTTAGCTTTGGCCTAAACTTAAATGGACTTAATCGAAAAAACAATTCTGTGACAGTTGCCATTGTATAAAATAAAATGTATGGCGATTTTCATTGTGGGAAAGTTGGCCACATTTTAGGGAGAAAAATAAAAACGTGAACAATCTTCAACAACATTTACAGATAATTGTGCTCATATTATCATATGCCGATAATATGAATTTTAAAATTCTTCAACTATGATGTAGAAGGCTTAAGATGTATGTTTATATGCACTATTTCTGCACTTTACCCTAAGCAATGGTGGTGTGAAGGTAAAATGGCACACTCACTCCATAAAAAGAAAAACCTTGTAATAGTGTTCACCTATGTCTATACCTTTGACTGTGTGTATCGAGAGCACTTAGATCCCCAGAAATCTCTAAATGAACGGAGGGTGATCACAGAGACTGTGCATTGCACTCTGGTGAACTCTTCATAGATGAGGATTGCATTAAGAATGAGGCTGTTGTGGACTGTGACTGGGTACTGGGGTAGTCTTGCTGAAACAGTGGCTGGAAATTAGTTGTGTGGCTCCCTGCAATATAAGCTCAAGTTCAATTCAACAGACAGTGCCCACCTGGCCAATGCCATACTCTGGCTAATTTGCTGTCATAGTAACCAACACAGGCAAAATCCTAACTGGTATACAAAAACAAGAACTGTGGGATCCTAAAATAAAACTAACTACCACAATAATGGTTGCACAGTGGCTGCAAAGAGTCACTACTCGAGTACTAACTTCCGCCACCAAAGGGTGGGAGAATAAGTCTGTGTTTTTTTTTTTTTTTTAACATTGTTATCAGGCAAACCCAATGCATGTAGAAAACCTTTAAGACACAAAAGGTCAGTTTCATTTGTATTAATTTATATTCTCCGAACCTCAACCTCCTCTTTCCAGGCTTGGCATTCCCTTCGGGCCAGGGTGCAGCTACCCCATGCTAATAATGTCCATGATAAGTAATAAGAGTATTAGTGCTTTAGAATAATTTATTAAACTGTTATTTTACACTGCAAATGGAAATTGTTGCATAATGCAAAGTAACAGTGTATTAGTAAGAATAAAAGCCTGCATTCAAATAATCCATGGTAGCAATATGTGCCAGGAGAAATTATATTTTAACACTGTTTGTTTGATTTTGTTGAATGCTGAACTGCTTCACTTTAAGATCAAACATTTTTCAGATGATCTGCATTCAGTATAAGCCTCCTTGTACCATCACATGTGGACAGAGACAGAAAATACTGTTCTAGCCCGTATTTCCCACTGATTACAGATTTGCATTAAAATCAGCCAGGCTCTCATACTATTCTGATTTGGCAGTGTAAATAAACCTTTCCATTTGCAAATACATTTGGTGAGATGAATGACCCCTTTCATTTCAGACCCATGTCAAAAATGTGTGCTTCTACAGTTGCCACCAAATTGCTTTAATCTAATGAATTTCTGCCCTCAGCCTGGAGTGATGAACCAGCCATGTACTGAACTTGGTATGAAACTCTTAAATCTCTAAAAAATCTTATCAGCAAGTCACTTAAACATGCCATAATCTGCATTGGCTACCTATGAAAGTAAATGGAATAGCAAAATACGGAACTTACCAGTATGAAGCTCAAAACTTTTAAACAAATTGAAAGTCCTACAGTTTTCAAGATGACTTTACTCTGTCTATGAAATATTTCTGAAATCCTCAGGTGCTATGATTTTTCCCCAGAAAAGTAATGGCTATTATCAATGTTCCAATGCTGGTTTTATGTCTTGTTTCATCACATTTGCCTTTTCAGCTCTCAGTTAACCAGATTAATGATTAAAGATTTTGAGGGTTGATCTTAATGCCTCTAAACATAGTCACACATTCTTATTGTCTGCACCAGAGTCAGAGAGGGAAAGACCATTTTTTCCAAACATAAAATCTGATACAGATAGAACCTTATTCTGAGGATTATATAAAGAACCCCTCAAAGCTATCTGTACCTAAAATGAATCTTTAAGGGTTCCCCCAGCATGTCAAATGCTGTAAAGCATTCTTTTTTGCAAGAGTGTAGTATATAAAATGTTTACAGGGTTTCTTCAATTATTTATCCTATACATTTTTCAGCCCACTGATTACAAGTGCATAATTGTGACACATCATTTACATTGCACATATACAGCGATGAAATGTCCTGTTGAAGGGATTCTTTGAATGTTGATGCTCTAGACAATCAATTAAAATGATTTCAGATTACATATCTGAAATGAAATTTCACTTCAGGCACATTTATGTACATTTTACTCCCCACATTTTAGTCAACAGGTAAAGATTACTTCAGCTAACATAATATGGATGACCAGGGATCACAATAGAAATTCCTTTAAAGAAATCAGAGGATCTGCACTTTAACGTTTGTTCAAATACAAATCTAAATTTGTGGAGCACAGTGTCAGAATAAGTAAGACATTAATTTGTCGACAACATGATGAAGAGAATTACATGTAAGGATTTGGTGAAGGATTCTCGTCGCTCTTTAATGATCCTGAGAATATTTTCTGGCATGGTTTATGCTGTTTACCCTTAGAGCTAAGAGCTAAGAATACGTCAGTTTTTAATTTATGATGCTGAGTGATCTCTCATCTTTTGAGTCATTCAATACATTGTTAAACTAATTATGCACGAAAAGTATATATTTTCTCTCATTCGTTTACTCTAATAGTTATTAAAGCAATGGCCATAAAGAAAATATAAAGTAGGCTACACCAATGTGATTATTTCCTTATGTAGTTATTAGATTGTAAGAAAGCCTTCGATGTCTCTTCATTGCATGAATTGTAATTCAGATGAAATGCGCTTCTAATTAGTTTGATGATGGTTTCTTCGGTTCACAAGTGATGAAAAACACAGTTGGCCATGTATTAGAAAAAATGTGTCTAATGAAATAAATAAATAAAATCAACCGTCATTAACTTCCATTCCACCCCGGCTATAGGGGTCAGGGAAGGGGAAAGATACTTATTAATTCTCTGTGCTACCGGAACGACCTAATGATGTCGAATTTCAGATTTTTCATGCTGTAATGCGATTCATTATTTCCAAAACTGACTTCAATACGCTAAAGATATTGCCTAATCTAATACATTTTTCTTCCCGGCAGCCGTCAGCCGACATTCTGAAAGGGGGAAGGTAACACCACCTCTGCTATCCAAGATACACGTTATTATTTGGGGAACGAGATAACTAAAACGTTGTATTTCCAACGAGAAACCCCCTGGCTGTTTTCTCTTTTCCCTGACCGTTGATTATTAGTATTTTCCTAGTTTTCCAAACTAATAAGTGCCACTATCAAGCAGTTGGAAGCACTGAGAGGCAGCAGACATGCTGCTAGCCTTAATTGATATTGAACGAGCGGCTGGTAGACGAGACCAGGGCCGCTGCTGGATAATTTGCAGTTTAATCAGCGTTTGTAATGAGAGCTGCTGATTAGGGCTGTTTGAAATAAAAGAGAGTTACAAGGAACGTCTGTCGGAGTCCGGTGATAATTCAGGACTAATTATCGTGATTAGAGAAAACTGGATGACTTTGGATTTCTCTAATGCGAAGAGAAACCCCAAAGATGTGAGTGAGATTATATGTATATATTTCCGATATATAGGAGCAATCTATGGATTAAGTCTATAATACACAGATCCACACAGCTTCAGTATTTTCAGAGTTATTGCTTTATTGCATTTAGTTGTATTTGTTGCTGTTTTTTAAATTAAAACAAAAGGAGAGTTATATTTTTACTGTTTATAAATGTAACAATGATGCCGTTTCCTTTATTTCAAAAGCAAGGCGTCCAAAAATCAAAAAGGCGTCACTGAAGTCGTTTGAGAATTTCAGGACCTTGGATAGCTCACGCAGGAGTTCCTTGGTGATAGGCCACATGCCTTCTAATTGTTAATCAGGTAGGTTTCTCTCAAAGACATTAGTCACATTAGAAAGCAAACAAGCGGATAGATTATTAGGCCTATTTAATTTATGAATAATAGAATTTAACAAGATATAAACGCAAACATTGCTGATGCTTAATGTCCAACATTTGATAATGATTCTGACAATTGGATTGTGAAAATTGCTACCAAGCATCACAGAAACATGGCTAACCGTTTCACATTGTTTAGTACTATATGTACATTGAATTGCATCCCTAAAACATAAAAATATATATAAATTTGAGCTCGGGAATAATCATGGAACGGGATCCCTATTACACAACAGTTAATAAAATCTACAGATTTGCAGCTGATCAGAATTTTGGAAGCCTTATTACCGAACAAAGCGAGTAATTTATAAATAGAGGGCCCCTCCAGATGAGTTTACGGCCAAACGAACTATTCATGATTAAACGAGAAGACTGGGATATATTCTTTGAGACCAGCTTCGGCTACACACAGAATAGCAAATGTAAAATTAGTGAGAGTGTGGGTATGAACACCAAGTGGTAATTAGCGAAAGATTAGAAGGGAGAGAAAACTGCGGATTGCGCGCGCTCAAGGGGCACCTGCTGTTTGATCCGAACGGCATCAACTGCACCTGCTGTCAGCCCGTCAGCACATCTTCCTTTCCCTCTCCATCGCTCTCTCTCTCTCCCTGCCGTCAAACAGATAACAGACATTTCTAATCTCGGAAAGTCATTTATCCTATTCCATTCAGACTGTACTGGTAATAAAAACAAAGATTCGGTATCAACCAACCTGTCTGTCGGTTTTACATCTGTTTTAATTCAGGGCAATTGACAACTCATCTTTGAATTGGATAGTTTCTTTTCATCACGGATACTTACAAATAACGTTGCCCTCATTGAATTTGATCTCTGAAGGTGAAAATAAGATAAATCACTAATCAGTCCATAGTGTAATTATCTGAAAGCTATAAAAAGCCATAGGCCGAATTATTTGAAATGGAAAATGTGCATTTTGATAGGAAAAGTGTAAGACTATATATATAAAATTACAAATACAATAAATATGTCTAGTCTTACATTTTTCCTATCAAAATGCACATTTTCCATAGAAATAATTCTATATATTCTATATATATAATTATATATATTTTTTTCGTTCTTCGAATAATTGTGCTTTTGGATTAATACATTAAAATCATACTATCTTTACCGACTAGACTATTTAGAAATTTTGTAATGCCATGACACTTTTCAACTTGATAGCGATTAATTTTACCGTCAGATTAGTTGGTAAGAGTGTGGCAGAGCTAAAATCTATTTGAGACTAGTTTCTAAGTCAGATTAGCCCTATCCATCTAGTGTCAGTAGCTGTCTTGTAGGGTAAATCGGTGAGTAAACACGGCTGACAGAAAGGGAGCCCTTCTGATTTCTCATACAAATAGACCGCAAACTCCACGAGGACTCGTTTTCTGAGATGGGTTCCTAACATTGACAGCGCCGCTTCTCAAAGGGTCCCCTGTCCTGCTGTTCTCGCTTTGTCCTCCATCAATCATGCCATTGTGTTCGGGATGTTATATAGACTCACTTAATATCCCCACCTTCATCTCTATTCACTTCAAGAATGATGTGCCATAAGGGCCAAACTGCTCTGTCAGAAGGGGACAGACGACAAGCCGAGGCACCATTTGTGAAAGGCCCTCTGTAGTAGCTATCAAAGATATATTACATCTCGAGCGGCATCTCATTAAGGGCTTCTCGATGTTAGGAAAAAAATACTGATGTTACAGTCAACTAGCCTACAGATGTTTGTTTCTTACTCTATTTTCTCACAAATAGGCCCGAATCGGAAATTCAATCGCCATAGCCATACGACGCATTACATAACAATATAAATGAGGTAGACTGTTCTGGGCTCTACACGACATTCAGTAGCTTAGCCTACTGTTGGTGTATTATTTCATCTCGTGTGGGCTGGATTGATGAAGACACAATGTCAACTACGAATGAACATCAGAGTAAGAAGGTAGCCTATACCGGACGTCAATAATGGTAGAATTGTATTTACATCAAAACAATTCATGTACTCTCTGTCGGTTTCAACCTATACGCTAAAATTTAATGCTGAAGTAGGATAATTATACTAATCAACAAAACGTATAGCTCATGACAAATTAGAATTCCAGGTACCTTTGAGAAACCATTCCAAATTATTAATATGTGAATTTACATTCCCGCTCCTATTTTCCGGATCGTATTTCGCATCTTTAGCCTCAGGTTTTGGCATTTAGGCCCTATATCAACGTAAGTTAGTACACACACACACACACACACACACACACACACACACACACACACACACACACACACACACACACACACACACACACACACACACACACACACACACACACACACACACACCAGCCCAGCAAAGTAATGAATTTCATGTGTTCATTTTATGCATACATTGTATGAGTAAATAATTGGACCCACATCAGGGGAGGAATATCTTACCTTTTAGAGCATGTAGAGCATCATACCTATTGCCTGCTCGTTTGAAAGCTTTGCATTGAACTTCGAAAATGGAAATTAAACATTAAATTCCGTTGTTGACACTTAATCTGAAAGGACACATGCCGTCCCTCCCTTTCAACTTATAAAATCCTATTTTGAATGCACACCACTCAATATATGCAATCACGTGGGGGCAATGTACCCAGGTGGGTCCATTTAAAATTATAGACGATATTACGCTTTTTGGGTGGTTTTAAGTTGTTCTGCAAAATTATTACGTACTCTGAAACTACAGCAGTCACACGCATACTAGGATGGTCTGTATGACGTATGGATTTTAATGGCGGTTTTCTGTATCACATTATCAACAATAAATCTACGCCATTTTGCATTGGTTGAAATAACTATGTTCATCATTGCTATCATCGCCACCTCATCATTCTTGTGTGAGCATCAAGTCGATTTATTGTCACACAAAACATTACACCATAGGTTGACTAAAGTGAAAAGATTTGACAAACTGCCTCTTACCCTTGGCAAATGTTACACATTTTCAACAAATGTGAAATTGACCTTCTAATTAGCAGCCTAATTTGGAAATCAGGATCAACCTCTGACTCCAAAATACATCTCATATACGTAAGCCAGGGGCGTAGCATCAGGGGGGAAGGGTACTAAGTATACAGGGCCCAAGGGTTTGAAGGGGTCCATGAAAATCTTGGAATTCTGTGTGGAGGGGCCCTCAGATCCTGCCGAGTACGGGGGAATTTCTAGCTACGCCCCTGCGTACAGTCCAAATCATGTTGGCTACTAGCCTAATTAAACGCACCAATAGATTAAACGGTTAGATCTCTGAACTTGGAGATCTCCAGCTCTGTAAATGCATTTTTTTGCTCTGGAATTGCATTTTGTCTTAAAAAGGCAGTGGAATATTTCAAATGAATGTCATTGTTCAAATGACTTTTAATACCATTTGTCTTTGCGGTCAGCCAGACAGATAATAGGCCTATCAATCACACTTTTGACGAGCTTCTTTTTCATAGAAGAATATGTTACTGAGATGTAAACTACTGTGGAGCATTCCGATTGCTTTTATGAGAAAATACGATCCGCAAATTCTTGTGGTTTATGTTTTTAAACTGCGGCACAAGAAATTGTAACCTTATGGTATTCATAAGAATACCATAGATTTCGTCTTGGTGGCCTTGTGAATAGTCATGACCTTGTGTCTTCGTAATGGTCTTCAAATGGAGACGTCATCTTGCCTAGATTGCCCCGCTATTTATGATAGGTTTTCTGACAAATAGGCAGTCATGTCACGCTTGGATGCCTGCCTTTATCCTGCACTTAGCTTGTTTACATAGAGCCAGTATTCCTAAGGATGGAACAAATCGCTATCCAGGAGGATCCATTTATAATCCGTGTTTACCGGTGTAAACGTGAAAATGCTAATCGGTGAATTTCCCAGTGTAAACAGTCACAATATGCCGTTAAAACTGTACAAGGAGAATTAA
Source organism: Albula goreensis (assembly GCA_022829145.1). Classification (NCBI taxonomy): domain Eukaryota; kingdom Metazoa; phylum Chordata; class Actinopteri; order Albuliformes; family Albulidae; genus Albula; species Albula goreensis. The sequence goes on from CM040744.1 coordinate 11,367,867, forward strand.
ACGCCAGTACCCCAAATGACTCTCCATATTGTAACGGTCCCTATTGCCAACTTCAAACAAAACGGCACACACAGAAAGCCGGCTGTGTGTTTACTATCACAATATACAAAATAATCAAATATAAGTAATTATTTGGTTAATTTACAACATAACGTCTCGCAATGAATTGAATCAATCAAAATTCAGTGGGCCTAAAATTCAGCAGGCCTACCTATTTCATTGTGCCTATATGCATAACCTTTACACTTAAATGAGTGCAGGTCTGATCGCTCCACGGAAATGTATTTTCCATCAGCATACAGCGACATTCTTAACTGCTTAACGGCATTTTATGACACATATCATAACAGT